>WYDI02028158.1:0-19317 GCA_009867235.2 Psittacus erithacus | reverse complement strand
CCAGTGGAAGGTGTCCCTGCCCGTGGCAGGGGTTGGAGCTGGAGGAGCTTTAAGGTCCCTTCCAACACAAACCAGGCAGGGATCCTATGAATTGGCTTCCAAGAGTTTGCTAAAAGATGCCAGGTCTTCAGCATGTCATAAACTTACTTATTTTCTCTATAATTCACACTATTTTGCCTTTTATTTCTGGTCCTTTTAAAATGAGTAGTTACTCATGTTTTTCACTTCAGTGCAATTATACTATACTTTGCCTTTTCTCTCTTCCCGGTAGCTGACAAGCTTGTTCAGCCATTACATGCTATTAAATGAAGTAATTGCAATAGTAAGTTTTTTCTTCCATGCCATTAAAAAACGCTATTGAAAAGTAACAGGAGGGTAAGAAATGCACCACGCAGGTTTCGGAGCCTTTTACATCCCAAGACTGTAGCACTCTGGGAAGAAGAATGGCTTTTCTCCCAGACAGGGAGCAGCTGCTCCTGGCAGAGGCTGCTGTGGGATTCCTGCCAGTTAAATCTCTGTTGCACTCTCGGTCCAACACTAGAACAGACACAAGCAAAATCCGTTGATAGTAAGCAGACAGCATGGAACAACCAAAATTAACAAATCCTTTTCCCTCCTCCAAACTTTTGACTGAGCAAAGTACTTTATAAGCATCAGATGCTTTGCAGGGGACTGTTGCATGGTTGTACCTCATGTTCTGTGCATTAATTGGCTTCTAAATGTATTGCTGTCCTCCTACTACACAGCTTGCTGCAATCTATTTGTGTGACCTTGGTTAATTCCCTTCCTGCTTCTGCTGTTCTGTCTGTGGAAGATGCAGGTTCTTTGGGGATGTGACAGACTGTGTCACTGCCATTACGTACTGCCCGCAGCCACAGGTCCATCCTGAGGGATTTTTGAGATTGTAATAGGAATGGTTCACATTATGGAGTTTTTGATGATAATTTTGTAATGTTATCTCAGGTGCAGCTGATTCAACAAGTAAAATGACTGTTGCAGGCGTTAAATTGTCCAGGGCTGAGATGAGTGTGCAGTGCTGTGGTTTGCATGATAAAATGGTACCAACATCACCCCAGTTGTGGGTGTTTTCTGCAGTCCATAAAGCCCTTTTTTCTTCAAAACCTGCTGATGGCTTTGAGTTCTTGGGGGTGATTAATACTGCAGCAGTAGCATTCAAACCTGTCTTCCTCTCAGAATCATAGGATAGTTTGGGTAGGAAGAGACCTTCAAAGTCATCTAGTCCAACCCCCCTGCAATGGGCAGGGACATCTTCAACTAGATCAGGTTGCTCAGAACCACATCAAGCCTGGCCTTGAATGTCTCCAGTGATAGAGCACCTACTGCCTCTCTGGGCAACCAGAGATGAAGCTTCTCTTGATGAAGCTTCTAACCATAATGTCTTTGGCAAGGATGATGCAGTACAAAAGCTTTGATCTTTCTGAAGATGGAAGTGTTCCATGTGTAGACTGTTGGTGGGCACATCCCAAGAGCAGATGCCCCTGTTTATGAGCAGAGGTGATGTGCAGAGAGGAGAAATGGTGTGAAATGGGCAGGTGCTCAGTGGAGGGGGTCCATGTGTTGGGATTTCTGGCTCCTCCATGCATTGAGCCCTTACAGGACTGTGCAAAGGCTGGCGTGAGTTGGCCAGGGTGATGCAGTCCCTTCTCTGAGGAAGCAGCAAGCATCACTGGGAGTAACCTGATGAACCCAACCGTAAATACCTTGGCAACTGAGGTTGGGAGAACAGTGGCAAGTGGGATTGGAAATGAGTTTGGTTTCCTTTTTGGAAGCTTTCAGCAAGGGAATCTCTGAAGTAGCTACCTCTCAGTTACTGCATGTGCTTGCGTGTTAAGACAGACACAGGAGCCCTCACTTTGCTGCTGAGAATGTGCCGCTTGATCCTCAGGAACAATAATTTATTTACTTGGATCAAATGCGAGGACTTCTCTGAACAACAAAGTATTTTGTTACACCAGCCCCTTGAAAATGGATTTTATTTTTTTAAATAATGCACCAAAAAGGAGAAGGACGGCCTTGTTTAATGCTCTTCTGCTCCAATTATTCAGCTGCTCGCTGAATAAATCTACATGATATTGCAAGCACCTTTGCAGAGCATCTCTCCTGACAGGAAGAGCTAAAGCCATTAATGTTGGCTTGGGAAAGCAAGTGTTAGGGTGAGCAAAGGGGGAAACCAAGTCATATTTCTTCCACAGCTTCATTGACTGGATTTTGCTGAAGGGGCTTTCATGTCTCTGCTGCTGGATTGCAATAAAGCTGGGGCATTACTTTATCGCTGAATGCAGTCTCAGAACTTCCCGTATGGTTTAAGCACGTAACTCCTTTTTGTTCCAAAGAGGCAATAAGGACAATGTGGAATTCAGTGCAAAAATGAGAATCTAACATAACAATTTGTGGCATTAGCTGGTAGCTGACACCTCTCGGAGGGCTTTGATATCCTGGCAGAATGAGTATTTATTACTTTGCAGGTCTCACATTAAATAGTGTGGTGTAAAATGACAGTGTCAACCCAAGTTAAGGCTCTACTTCATTATGAGAGATTTCCCTGCAATAATCCTATACATCATACTTGTGTAGTCAGTGCAGAAATTACCAGGGGGACCACTCTGCACAAACGGCTGCTTCTTCAACATCATCATTACTGAATCTTTGCTCTCTCATAAAAATTCCTCTCTTCCTGCCACGGATAATCTTTTTTGTTGCTTGTCTTTTATTTATTAGCATAAGGGAGCAACAGCAGCGCTCCCCTTCTGAGGAGAAGGAAGGAGGTGTGGAAAAGACTTGTTTTCTAAGGACAGGATTGATGTACTTGCTGGGGAAGGGAGGAAGAGGCCAAGGGGAGCTGGGGTGAGCGAAGCCTTCATGCCTGATGCTGTCTAGAGTTGAGCTGGGTCACAGATGACTGGAAAGGGCTGATGCAGTTGATGGCATTAGTAAGTTGAGAGGAGCTCCTGCAATGTTTGTCGTTAATATGCTGAATTGGTCTGTTCCGGTTCTCCAGCCTCTGGGTAGGCACAGTTCTAGATCTAGAAGAACTTTGGGACAGAACTGTTTTCTATACTACATAAAACACAGGAAACAGGAGAACAAATAAATCCACGTTTATGTATGACTTCTCCAGGGCAAGGTCCTACCCCAGGCATGCCTGGACTTCTCAGCAGACTCACATGAGAAAAGAGCACCAGATCTGGGCTTGGGGACCTGGGCTCTGGGCCATTTGCCCATGGTATCACCTTGTCCACTTCTTCCTTTGGTACCATATATCATACACTGGCCTTGTCTTTGTGCAGTACAGAGATGTACTGATGGGCTGGCTGGGGAAGATCCAGTGCTCCCAGGCCCCTTTTCTGGGAACTGTGCCTAGCTTGGGTTTAATTTTCCCCCAATCTCCAGCACCTCGATCAGAGCATAGAAGCATCAGAAATGAGTAAGGTAAACATGTAAAACAATCCTTATCTCTGTCTTTTTCTCCTCCATTCTGCTCCTTTTGAATTTGATCCAACATTTGACTTAACACTGGATTTCCTGCCTTTTATGGCTCTCACTTAGAGCTTTAATAATATTTGATCTCTCTCTTTCTCTGAAGTTTTAATATACAGGACATGTATATTTCAGCTTTATGAATCTTCAGGGAGGCCTCAGTAAATGACTCTGCTCGAATGACCTTGGAGAGTAATTTAACTTCTTTTTCTCCCACTGCCCCTGCAGCCACCTTGCAGGCATAAAATATTAATGGTTTATACTGGAGACAGACACTTAACTTTTAACAGCAAGGTGCAGAAGCGCTTCCCAGAAGACAGGGGGGACTTACTGGAATGTGCTGCCTTCGGTGTGTGGGTTACCCTGATGCTGTGCCTGCAGTTACACGTGGATGTAGTTGCGTTTGCAGATTGCTGTGGTGCTCACTGTGGCTCTTGCCGTACCTGTGGTGTGCTCCTGTTGCAGTTGTGTAGCTGTGGCATTGCATGGGCTTCTGGGAACAAGACACTGCTGCTGAAGGGTTTTTCCATTGCGTTTCCAATTTCCATTTCCAATTTCCATTACAATTTCCAATATATTATATTTCTCCATGCGGAGGAGGGTGAAATGCAGAGCATGTCTGACCCAGAGCGGGTAACTTCCTCCTCTATTCATTGATGGTTTACAATACGGTGCGTGGTTAAGCTCAGGTCTCATTTCTGTTAAATACTGAACAGATAAGCCCTTGAAACAGCTAAAATGGTTTATCTGGGGGACTTTGGGGCAGACCAGGCATATTCTCTGTCTACTCCACATCTCCCCAATACTGTAATTTCCCCATAGTGGGAGTGGGAAACCCAGAGATCAGCCAGTGCTGGTGTGCAGAGGAAGTTGTAGTTCATTCCATCTTTCACAGCCAGGTTGCTCTCATACATCTGTTCACCAAGATGCTAGAGCACCTCTGCCTTGTAATAAGCCTGCCATGCGCTTTGTGTTGAAGTTGGTGAGATTGTGCTCTGAAATATTGGCTGCTGCTAATGGACCTGCTTTCATTTGACCTCCTTATACTGCCTCATTTCAAGGACATCATTACTCTGAATATTTTCTGCTAGCATTCAGGGGAAGGTATTTTTACAGATTCTCCTATCTGAGCATGGGTGCTTGTAACCGTCAGATCGAGTTAATTATTTCTAAAGCTTAAGTTTTGGCAGCTGAAGTTTAGCAGAGAGGTAATTTCTGTGATTGAAGAAGCTATTCCAGGAGACTAATGTTTAAGGACAAACCCTGAGTGCTGCTATTAGAAGGGAGGAGGCAGAGTTTGGTTTGTGCGCACTGCGGTGTTTGGTCAGGTACTGACCAACAGGAGTGACTGTTGAATGGTGCTGGGGGTGCTTCTTGGGGAGGTTTCTTCCTCTCTTGTCCCTGCTGCTTCTGACACAAGAGCACGCTTAGGAAAGAGGGACTGGAAGCACCAGTTTTCCTTAATGGAAAGGGTTCTTCTCATTATTTCTGAGTGGAAGCTTGGGCAAGCATGCAAGGGTTTGGATGCGGCAATATAACAACATGGAGCAGCTTCTTTGCAGGTGTCCTGGAGTCAGCCTCACCCATCTACCAGAGCATCTTTCATAAAGGCAAATTTCAGAGCCACCTTTTCCCTTTACAGCTCGAACATTCAGAAATTGGAGTTTAATGTTAATAATAAAGAATAATCCCAACTTGCAGCAAAGCTCTTCAAGCTTTACAGACAGATTTTTCAGACATTGTTTTATTGTTTGCTAATGGGATATATATAATTTCCCAGCAGCTGTCGTGTGTGGAGGGAATGCCAGTTGTGTATAAATATAAGCTCGGAAACAAATTCCCAGAAAGGCAGCTAATGAGGTCTGGAAAAGAAAATTACCATGGAAATAAACGTAGAAGATGATGAAGGCAGATCCTGTCACTATGTGAACACGTGTGACTGTACCAAGGAGGTAGGGAAACTGCATTCTCTTGGGAGTAGCTGAAAGTTAGGACAAGAAACTATTGCATACCTGTCACAGTAAGTTTTAAGCAACATAGGAGGCTGCTAAACAGCCATGTTGATTCAATGTCAAATAGAGATGTTCGAGAGGGGAAAGGGTTATGTGCTGCTCTGGGGGAGGCTAAGGATGCGACCTGTACTTCCTAGCCTGGCTGTGTGATCCTGTGGAGGGAGAGTGTAAATGAGGACGGGTTTTGGTCTGCTACTCAAAATCAGCCAGTGTACATGATGCAGCAGACTCCAGCTTGTTCTTGGCCTACTCTGCATGAGGAGTGATAAACCCTTGGGTTTGTCTCTTGTAAGACATACTTGCAGCATAAACCTAGCGTCTGGTCGAAAACCTGCCGATGGAAATCCTGCCTTAGAATGTATTATTTGGACAAATTACACCTTGGGTCTAGGTATTACTGCACAAGAGATCTTGGGGTTAGACTTTGCTAAGAATCCCTGCTTTAGCATTAGCTCTGCCTCCGGGTGGTGATGGGTGGTGATGCTGAATGCTAGAAATGGCCAAGAGCTGTGCCCTGCTTCAGGATGCTGCTGCACGTGGTGCTTGCTGTAGAGAGGATACAAGAAGGCCCTTGCTTAAAGAATTTAGAGCAGGTTTGAGGCTGGAGTTTAGGGACAAAGTGGCTTCTGTGGATTTGGCTTAAAGCCATTATGCTGCTTTCCTTGTATCTTGGACTTCATGCTAAATTAATATCTAGAGTAAATAAGCAGATGGTTCCACTAAGCTCTTTTCAACAAAGTTTCTAGTCTTACTGTCACCCTACTGCAACTGGAAGTTACCAAGTAAAACAGTCTTGACCATGATAGTTCAAAATTGTTCTGTCTGTTAAAAAGATGGGAAATGCAGTTTGTGCCTGTAAATACCCAGAAGTACAGAAGGAGTGGACCCAGTTACAGCTTTCTATAACAAAGCAGCACTTTTTCATGGTCTAAGCAAGAGCCAAGAACTCGCAATACAGTCAAAATGTTGAGCTACCACGTAAGGAGTCTATGGAGTTGTAACTTTGGGCCAGGAGGGATGTTGCCATCATTCCAGGCTCATGCGCACTTGAAAATGATCAAGATACAATAGAAATAATTAAAGCCTTCAGCCTCCTGTGTTGACGGAGGCGAGTGGATGCTGGAGCAGGACAGGACGTGCTGCCCCCTGAGCTCTGGGCTGCTGTCATCCATCAGTGTCCTGTTCTGGAGGAGCTGGTGGGAAGAGCAGGGGACAGAGCTGCTGCCGAGCCCCGGCACCCAGGGGCCATTCATCACTTGATCGGTTCAGACTTTTGCCTGGAGGCAGCAGCCATTAGACCTGGTTTGTCTTTCTCTGGGGGCTTTGCCACCTCACCCGGTTACACAGCCCATCAGTTCCCTTCATCTCTGAAAGGGAGGCCGAAGTACAGTGCCTCTGAAGGTGAATTTCAGCATTTGGTACATTTGTGTGCCATTATTTATTAGCAGCATTAAGTTGCAGTCTCCTGTAGAAACTCTGGGAACCTTCACATCCCACTGTGCTAAATGTGGAGCCAGAAAATAAGTCTTGGCTTCAAAGAGCTTGCGGTTTCCGGTTCCTTTCTTCCTGAGGCTGCTCTGCATTTTGTTGTCATTTCTAATTTTGGTGTAATTTTAACGAGTCTTCACGGGGCTGTCGCTAGTCCAAGCTTCCCTTTCCAAATCCTGTTTTCTCCCGAGTTGCTGTGACTTTTTGCTACGCTGTGAAAGAGCCTTCGTAGAAACTACAAAAACCAATGTAAAAAGCCAGGGAAGTGGGCTTCAAGTTGCCTTCAGAGGTGGCACATGGGCAGGTTTGGTGGCAGCCAGTGTCACCTGCTTCACTATAGTGTCTCACAGATGACTTGTGGATGCGGTGCTCAACCTGGTAGTCCCTTAGACCTGGTAGACCTGCTCAGTCCCTTAGGACTTCAGAGGGGTGACTTTCTCCTTTCCACCTCTCTTTTCTAAAGATGCTTTTTCTTCAGGAGCCCGGCAGGTTATCAGAGCAGGCACAAATATGTCCCTTCTTAACTCTTTAAAGCCGAACTCATGTTGAATGAGAGCATACCTGCAAGTAGCCCAATAGCTGGCAAGCAGTGCCAGGCTATGAAGGAAGAGTCCATAAAAGAAAATAGGACAATCATGAACTTCTGTGTGTAGTAGGGATATGGCTGAGGTTCAGTTTCACTCCAGTTGTCCCTTAAGCTTAGCATCTTCCACTGTTAATGTGATGTTGTAAAGGTAGGCAGCGCAAGGCGGTATCAGTTCCAATTGTCTTTCAGCTTCTCGGTCTGAGCCTGCAAAGTTTTGGGGGCTGAATGTTTTGCAAACCTGCCCTCTGGCTTTCCAGCCTCATCTGTCGATAGAGCCATAGAGTAGTTAGGGCTGGAAAGGACCTGGAGATCATCCAGTTCCAGCCCCCCTGCCGTGGGATGGAGTCCAAATTTAATGGAAGTTAAGTGCATTATTAGACTGACAGAGACATGAGTTGTATCTGTGCATGCGGCAATGGAAATGGTTGTTATTTATCTGGTAATAAATACAGTGTCCTTGTTATCAACACATCTAGCTCTGCCTGCACTGGGAAAAACAATCTCTGTAGCATTGATAGTAAAGCAGAATGGCTTTGGAGGAAATTGTAATGAAGCTGTAGCAGATTTCTTTGGGGGATTTGCAATGCAGCATTAGTAAGCTTCAATTGCATTAGCCATTCTTCTGTTGTGTTGAATTAGTGTTTGTTTGCTCCTGGATAGAATAAATACAATCATGCTTGTTACCTTTTTTCCTTTGTATGACTGCAGCCAAATGTTATTTCCATAGTAAAAGTATTATGGAAAGCACTTGCATGTAATCAAACACATGGCTTCGGCAGTATGGTCTTTTTTCAGTACCAAGCCCCACAGCTGATGGGCTGTGCTCCTGCAGCCTTGCTTCTCTGAGCCATAGACACTCTTGTTCCCTTAGTTAACATCCTCCTATTGAAGCAGTTTGTAGTGAGGCACTGAAGGCTTTTTTACTCTGTGGGGGGGGCTTTTTCTTCCCATTTGCAAGTAGTCCACAGAACCTGCCTGTAGGCAGGACTGTTGCAGCCACGGGCGCGTGTTGGGCAGGAGGAAGGTTGGGTGGAAGGTTTAGGGGCTCGGAGCAAGCTGCTCTAGTGGAGGTGTCCCTGCCGTGACAGGGGGATGGAACTGGGTGACCTTTAAGGTCCCTTCAGCCCAAACCCGTCTGTGATTCTGTGTGGCTGTGACCTCAGAAGCATTTTGCAGTTGAAGCTGTAACGTGACTGTAGCTGCATTACAGTGAAGACTGAGCCCAGCTGCCTGTTCATGGCCATCTCCAGTGCTTTACAATTACCTTTATGCACCATCTACATTTTGCTCATCGCTGCAGGAAGCGCCAGGTAAAGATTTGCCTTTGGGCTGAAGAGGATTTCACTCAAAAAGTGAATATCTAAATTCTTTTCAAGCCTTGAAAGCAAAGTATTTGCCTGCAAGTTGAGCCCTTTGCTTTATTTATGTTTAACGTGTGCGTGTATACTGCGTGTGTGTGTGTAATACACTGTCTGCATACAGTCAGTTTAAGATTCTCTGTAGTGGGTGGGTACATGCATAAAAACTTGCTAAATTAAATAGGAATTCCTCGTCAACCATTTTTCCTGTTGAATTGCTGTGTTGTGATAGGTCAGAAACACATGTGGACTAATGAATCACTTCTTTCATTCAAGCGACCGCAATTAATCTACCAGAGATCCAAGAGAATCCGAACTAATGAGAGACTGAAGTAATTGTGCAGAGAGCAGAGGAGTCTTGTGAGATTCTCAATTAGTTTAGCTTTGTCTCCAATGGAGCTGAGTTGCTTGAATCAGGATTTGGTTTACACTCCTTTAAGTATGAGCAGGATAATGTCACATAAAAAATGAGGCACTGAGAACTCCAGTGTGAAGGTTCCTGCAAGAAACCCAGGTATCGATGTGGGTTTAGCCAGCAAATTTATCTGGGAGCGGCAGTAATTAAAGTTGATGTCAATGACTGAAGTTTTGCTGCTGCATAGAAACACTTTCATCTTTTGATGGAATGCAGAAAAAGAAGGGAAAATGGGTGAGCAAGCTGTAAGCGATGAATTAATCAGATTTCCCTTCCAGCACCAGCTTCTGGAAGGAGGAGAGGCAGGCGCTGCTGCAACTGCGAGGCTCTGCGGTTGATTTGTTGCTCTTAGAGCTAAAGTTGAATTCTGTTCTTAAAAGATCAGTGTAGGTCCATTAAGAGAAAACAAGAAGGTGGTGGGGGTTTGAGACCAGAAGTGCTGTGACCTGGTTACATCAGGAGAGGGATTTACCCTTAAGCTGCATCCAGAACTAAGATGAAATCCCAGTTGGAGGAATTCTCTCATTTTCAGTGCTAGAGTCCTAGGACAGCACCGGTGGCGTTTGCTGCATGGGATGGATTTCGCGCAGACATCTCGTGTTCTGTCATCCCCAGTGTCATGAGCTGGTCTGGGATCACCAGGTTCACTGGAGTTTGGAGGATCATGGTATGTCTGAACGTGCCAGGAAGTTTTCCACACTTCCCTTTCTAAAAGAACCTGTCCTCTTAAGCAGATCTGTGTTCCCTTTGGGAAAGAGGAGAGTACTGCCTCTCCTGCAGACGACAATTTGTTTAATCCTTTCCCTGGGGTTGGGATGGCTCAGGAGTCCCGCTGCGGGTCTTAAAAACAGGCAGATGAGGACTTTGAAGCCTTGAAGGTGGTCTCTGCTCCATTTGATGACCAGACACAGGCCTGACTGGCCTAAAGAGGTTCATTTGTGTTGTTTGCAGACTGCTTTGTTACAGGGTGCTCCGCAGTCAGGAGCCCCCAGGGATTTACATGCCAACAGCCTGCCACTTGCAAAGCTGTGGGGTGACGTGGGAAGCTGATCTTGCTGCATTGCCTCAGCATCTGTGCTTCTGAAACAGACTTAAGATGCAGGTGTGTTCTTTCCATCCCTGCAGCATAGAGCAAGGAAATAACTTGATCTAATTATTCATTTTCCTTGTAAAAGTCCATTGTGATGGGTTGTCTCTTGCGACCGGGAAATGAGGTCTAGAGGTGCTTAAGTATACTTTGTTTAAGAGAATAGACATGCTCAAATAAGATGTTCAGAATTAATGGTACAGCTCTCATGATAATTTGAGTAGAGGGTTGGATGAGAAGTTAAAAATGCAGGTGAAGTGAATAATAACAGAGATATGAAGAGCTTCTGCAGTATGGCCCCCAGTTGTACTGAAGGGAAGATGAATCTCTGAATAGTTGGAAAGCTTCAGTCTAATAAAGCCTATGAGGAAGTGGAAATCTCCTCAAGGCTGAGGTGGCAGAGCAGTGCTGCTGGTGCCAGGGCTTGGGCTGGTGTCAGTTCTGTACCCTGGACAGTGCTGGTGACACTGAGCAGCTGAACCGTGGAGAAGCCCAGAGCTCAGCTGGTGCTGGTGTGGCCCTGGGTCTGTAACCCGCTCCCTGCAGCTCAGCTTGTTCGCTGATGACAAATAAACCAAAATAGGAGTAGTTCAGGGGTGGGGGGAAGCAGCCTCAGTGATGCCCCTTTGTCTTTTATCTGTTTGGGCTCACCGAGGCTGGTGTTTGACTGCATCTTGGTTCTGGACAGCATCAGGGCACGCACGTGCCTTCAAGACGGTGCTTTAAATCCATTATCTCAAAGTATCACACTTGACATAATGTGATTTCAAGTGGAGCTCTTACCTCTAGTTGTGACCCTTGAGTCTCCTACAGTCAGTTCCTGTAGCACCCACACAATGAATTGCTCATTGTTCTTGAGGTCTTTAAGAAGTGCTGTGGTCAAATTCGTGCTAATCAAATTGTGGGCTGCTAAAAATTGGATCTTCTGTGTGCAGAGATCTGCCCCTGTTCCTGCTTCTTGCTCACTTTGACATTTTATTGACTTTTGCTTTTTCTTTCCCCTTTCTTGCTCTCCATGTGGATCCAAATTAAAACAGGAATTGGGATTGTAAATAGATAATGGTGCGTGAATGCAGATTAATCAGTGCCATCCGTGTACAGTAATACTAATTGTGCCAAGGGACAAATAGCTGAGTGAATGGTATAAATATTTAATGCCTGAATCGAGTGTGAAATGCAAGAGGAAGAAAAGAAATAAAGAAAATAGTTTAGTTGAAAGCCGCACTTCATTGCTTTTCCTCAAAAGAGGAGTTTTGATACCATTAACCTTTCTGTATTATGCAGTTACGGAGTTGGAGGAGCTGTGTTCAGCGCGGAGGCTTCAGCTTCAGTTAAGTAAAAGATGCTTTAATGCTCTGGTTAAAACAGTATTGGAGAGTGTTTGGGATAAAGTCGGTTACTTCAGAGACATGTTTTTCACAGGCCATCTAAACTTGGAGACAGCGTTCAGGATGAGGGGCTGGGGACAGGGTGAGGATTGAGAGCAGTGCCAGCGCACAGAAGGGCGGTTCCTAATTCTTTAGAGAGAAATGCGAAAAGCTAGAATCTGTTCTCTACCCACTGTGCATCGAATGAGCTTTAATGGCAGGAGAAGATAGTCAGGCTTAGATGCCAAGAAATGAAGTGGTTTTAAATCCTCACTACCACTGCGTTTCTTTGAGGCTGGTAAAGCAATGACTCTTCGAGCAATGACAAGAGTTCTTGTCTTCTCTGAGCATTGATTTCAGTGTGCTGGTTGCTTGACATTGGTGTCAAAGGCACTTGAAACTTGATCAAATTTACTGAATTTCTTACAGACCCTGCACTGTTGGGCATCTTCTGACGGGTTCTTTCTCATGCAAAGTGTTCAGTGTGGTTTGAATGGTAACTTCTGCTTTCAAGGATCTCTCATGGGTAGAACACAAGAGAAAGCCTCCAAGACAAGGTCTTTGTGGAGCTCGAATGAAGATGTGGGTGAAATAATGTTCAGGGAAAGGCTGTTCTGGAAATTCCCGATCTCCAGGCCAGGGATGCAGGTGAAGAGCCTGGTTCCCACCTGTCCTTGCTGCCTCAGCATCCTGAGCTGGAAGCTCAATTCATCTCTTTCTCCAAGTGACTCCAGGACTAAAAAGACGCTCAATGTGAAGCTGGTACCAAATTCCCATCAGTGAGCGTTGATTATTGATTGTACTGAAACAGTTCTTACATGGCTACTTAGTCATTCCACAGCCTCAGATTTCAGATAATGTGTTGCCATATTCAGGAAGCTGAATATTTAATCAAGTGATTCATATCTCCTGGTGATGGCAGCAAGGAAGGGGAGGAGGGGGAAGTGGACATACAGAGGCCTGAGGAGTTTTTCAAATTACTAATAGACTTATTTAAGAAAGAGAAGAAGAAAAGTCTGGAATACTGACGACTGCAGTGGCAGGGCTCCAGAACAGAAGGGCTTTTGTTTACATGACTCATTGGACTGTTAGAAATTCAATCATTTATTGAGCTAATGGTGGGTGCTGAAAATTCCGGGCACATAATGTAGCACGAAAGTGTGCTGGGGAATGCAGAAAGGAGTTTCGGCTTCTTTTAATGAGCTCTGCGCATTTCTAGGTCTCTGTAACGTGGCTCCTCCTCCTTCTTGAAGCCAGCAAGGCAGTGTTGGGCTTACAAAGGAAAATACTGTGACCTTGAGAAGTTGGCAGTGCAGACACTGTGTGCTCTGTGTCACGGCGCAGTCAGCATCCTCTCCAAGAGCTTGTCACAGCCGTTGTCATCATCTGCCTCTTTGTCTTGTGCTGCTGGGGTTTGGCAGTGCTACCTGGGGCTGCCTGGCATTATCCCCATGCCAGAGAGCCGATAGCTCCTGCAGGAGACTTGTGGGGTTCCTCTGAGTTGGGTGGTTGCTGTTGGACTCTTGCCCGCTGAGCATCCATCCCCTTTCATTTGAGATTCAGCAGCAGCAGCCTGGGGCATTTGCATTCAGAGGCCATGCAGCTGCTTCAGTTCAACTGTGTTTATCTGTAATTAAGTATTGCATTATCAATTAACCATTAATACTTCCTCATCATTATTTTAAAGCTGTGGGAGCCTCATGGTGAAAAGCTGGTAGTTACTGCAGGTGAGCATGATGTTTTCCATTAAATGCCTAGCTCTAGCCATGTTATTTCTTATCGTAGAATCACAGGCTGGTGTGGGTTGGAAGGGACCTTAAAGCTCATCAAGTTCCAACCCTTGCTGCAGGCAGGAACACCTTTCACTGGAGCAGCTTGCTCCAAGCCCTGTCTGACCTGGCGTTCACAGATTAAATATTCCTTTTCCACTGCATAGAGATTTCCCCTCTTGGGATATATGGGAGGGTTTGGGGCTCAGTGCAGAGACAGAGCCTGAAGTTACAGCTGTCCAAGCAGTAAAACTAATCAAACAGTAAGGCCTTTATTCTCCTGAAGCAATGCTGTTAACTGGAATCAGCTAAAAACCCAAACTGTTCAAACCCCACACTTCCACGTGTTGCATGGTCTATTTCCATGTGCTTGTTCCAGTGATTTTGTTTGGGTTCCTGACACTTGCAAAGCTGCTCTGCTGCTGGGACCTCATGATTTAGCCTGGGCGTGTGAAAAAGAAAGCAGCTTCTTCCTCTTTGCCATCACTGTTGGTGTGTCTTGGGCAGTCCTTCAATCCAAGTCTGTGTTGGGTGCTGATGATCAGCAGGAGCTGGGGTCTAAAGTAGCTCCAAGTGCCACAACCTGGTGTCAGCAATGAGCTGCTTAACTCCAGAAATAAAAGGGACAGGAAGACAAAAGGGAGAGAAAGGGGACTCTGTAAGACTAGAGCCATGGTGGCTATGGTGGGTTTGTGTGCTGAGTTCAAGCAGTGGTGTATATGGAACCGAGGACCTGGCAGTGGTTTCTTGGCTCTTTTAGTCCTTTCAAAAAGCTGACAGTGTCTTAAGCAAATGAGGTATGGCACTGATGAAGATTTCTGTGCAGGAAATTCAGGAACCATTTTCCTTCCCTCTGAATCTTCTCTGTTTCTTATAACAGTGCAAGGTGGGTGCAGAGCACTGTGGTTATGGCGGATTATTTTACTCTACTCCTGCTTTTGCCTTTAGTAATTATTTTTGCCATTGCAAAGGTAGCAAGTTGTGCAGTCCATTTCTCTAATTGATTTTTAACGTGTTAATTGCCTCAGCTGGTGAGATTCAGGCGCTTTGTGTATGCAGCATCCTTGGAAGTTAATATTGGACTGTTCATGTAGCTAAAATGAAGTGTGTGTAAGCAGATTACTGCAGGCTACTCAGTCCCCTTCTCAAAAGGATGTGTATGTTTTAAACAAGCAGTGAAATTGAGGACAGAAGAGTCAAATTCTGCCTTATTCAGGCAAGTTAATTTTATTGTTTTCTAGTTTTTATATCAGGCAATTGAATTACTGGGTCCCCACAGTTAATAAAGTAAAATTTGCCTCTGCATACCTAAAGATTATATATGAGAAGTTTGACTATTGATTCAGACTGAATAATAAAATAGCCTTTGGGGGTAAGAGTATTAAGTTGTCATAACAACCAGCCATAGTAACGTTCTCAGGATTGGTTTTCGGCATCCCAGGTTTGATCTCAGCCCAAAATATGTTTGTTTGAAGTAAGTCATTAGGAGAAGTTTCACATGAGATTGGTTCAGCTGCCTTTGAGTTAGCCAAGGGTAGCGGGAGGCCACATGGAATCCATTTTTACACCACCTTGTGTTTCAGAAGGCTCTGCCAAATTGAGATGAAGATGATCAATAGAGGAACGAGCAGGAAGTCTTCAACAATTCAATAGTGTGAAGAGTGTTCTCAGTCAGGTTTCATCTTGTGGCTGAATTCTGCAGAATCACAGCACAAGGTTTAAAGCTGTACTGTAGGTGGCAGAGATGCATTAGTTATGCCGTGTAACCATCCCCACTGTCATTAACAAGCAGAGCAGGATGACATTGTGGCTCATCTACATTAATCAATGTGCTGCTGAGCACCATCCTGCCTCCCTGCTGATTGCCTTAGCAAAAGGCGAGTTCACCTTTGGAGGTGGTAGTTGGGCGAAGGACTTGTGAAATATTTCCTTGGCTGTCCATTCTGCTGTTGAAAATGTGTGGTAATAAAATCTGAAGTATCCTTTTGAATGAGGATGGGTTTCCAGGATCCTTTTACCTTCATCTAAAGAAGCATAGGTATTGAGAGGCCAATAATTTTAAAGTAAGTGCCAGTCTGTCATTAAAACCTGAACTGGGCTTTCGTTAACAATAACAGGATTCCATAATAGCTTTTGTCATGGCAGTGTTGCTCCCCTCACTGTGGTTAATGTGACCATTACAGACCTCAATTCAGAAGTGCTGTGCCTTAGGTAAGCATTGTTCGGGACTAAGACTTGGCATGTGACAGCTCAGCCAAGACTTATGAGCCGGAGTTTAATAAAGCAAACAGCATAATACATTCTCTTAAAGGAAAGGTATAAAGAGGTATAAAGGAAACAGTTGCTGAAGGACTGCTAATGGGCTGTGGGGCTTTCCACCTCATGCTTGATGGCTGTAATCTTCTCCACATTCAGATAGATCATATATCATAGCTTCTTGCTCCTTTGCCTTAGCAGGGAGGAATGGAAACCCCCGGAGTTACAAATGTGTAACTGGCAGATGGGAAGACAAGCAAAGGAATGGGAAGGAAACAGCCGTGGGGTGTATGGGATGTGTTCTGTGAGCACATGGTTCGCATTGAGCATTTGCTGCGTTCATTAGCAGGAGATGACCTGCAACGAGAGGTACTTGGGGTGTAATTCTCAATCATAATGTTTGGCTGTTGGTGCTTTCTTGCAGGTTTACTGGGATGAATTTGCCTCCCCCTGTCATCAGCAGTAAAAACTGGCTGCGGCTTCACTTCACATCCGATGGCAACCACAGGCAGAAGGGGTTCAGCGCCCAGTATCAAGGTAAACGCTCACTGCCTACTCTCATTGTTCACAGGGTATGTTTAGCCAAACTTCTTTTCCCTAGGAAGGTGCAGCTAACTTCCTGCATGACCCTTCTGTACACTGGTTTCATTTCCAACTGGGTATCCAGGCTTTGTTGTGAGGAGAGCTGCTGTTGGCAGTACAAACACTGAGAGCTGCAGGAATATTCATTTTCACTGTATACTTTGTTGGTAGAGATGTTCCTTTGTGTGCAGGTTTGTGGGAGGCTCTGTGTGAGACGTGGGACAGATGAGGTGCTGTCTAGAGTCCCATAGAGACTGTGTCTGTATTTACATGCTGCTCAGGTGCGGGGGGGACTGAGCCTGTGAATGAGGTGTAAACTATTCTGCCTTTACTGGTCATCCCCAAAGGATGGCTTTCAGGATTAGGATCTTAAGATGCAGTTGAAGGAGAAAGATGCTTTGGCACGAGTCAAGCAGAGAAAAGGTCCCTTTGTGTTCTGAGGTTTGTAGGCAACCATGGCTAAGTGCACATTGGTGCAGCCTGTCTGGGACCAAATGGTCACTGAAACGGGGTTAGTGGATTCCTTCAGCAGCTGACACCATCCTTTCTGAGGACTCTGAAGGACTGTGTGGGTGCAGCGTTGCTTTGGGCAGGATCAAGGAGAGGGAAAATGAAGCAGGGAAGGAGCAGGAATGACTTCCAGTTCCTTATCCACCCTCCAGGGGTTTGTGTCAGTGCAGTCCAGCTTTCCTGAAAAGGAAGACATAGGAGTTTGATGAGAAGTGCCATAGCTATAGATCAGGATGTTAAAGGAATAAAGTGGAAGAGAGAGGAGTTTCCTTTGCTAAATCTCCAAACCTGCCCTGTGTGTTCGTTCCCTGCTTGTCTAGACTTAGCAGTGTTGTCATGGCCCCAACGTGGGCTTTACTCTAGGAATCACTATTTGCTATTTAACTTTCCTTGCTTTCCTTTTAACATACAAGCTGCTTGAAATTCTAAGGAAAACCCTGTTGGTTTTGCTGTGTAGCAAATGACTCTGTGCAGCCGATAGCTTTTGATGTGACATTTGCCTTTGCTGTCATGATTGCTGCTTTCTATTAAAACACCTGTCTGAATCATCCTTTTTTCTGAAATAGAACAGTAAAGATTAATGTTATAATTTCCTCTGATTAGGTAAATGTCAGAGGGTTCTCATCTAGCACACTCCTTGGAAACTGTTTTGTTAGTAATGAACTGTGCTGCTGTGTTTTGAGCGTTGAAAAGATGTGCTTGAAAATGTGCTCTTGAAATGGCACTGAGTCACCTCTGCCTCGCTGGTGAAGGGAATCTGACACTGAGATCTTCACACGTGTGCTGGTTTTTGTGGAGTTTGTCAGGTTCTTTATGTTAGGGAAGATTTCAATACTCACAACGAGCAGCAAACCGGGTATAAAGGAGGAATGTTTGCAGTCAGGGACGCTGTGCCTGTAGAGCAGTAGGGATGCTAATGCCACTTCAAAATGTGACGTCCTTTTCATAGGAGCGTGACCTTGCTTGAACATAGGTATTTTAATGGAGATAAATACATCCGAAATAGGATACGTAATACCATAGGAAATAGAGCAGCTAAAATGTGTTGCAGCAGCAGCAGCACTGAAGCAAGCCCCAGCATTGTCCAAGAGAAGGAAGAGAGGCTTAGGATGAATTTGTCTGTTTTCCAAAGACATGTATGTACATAACTTATCAACATATGTCCTCTGCAGCAGTACAACAGTATTTGGCTTTGCTGATAATCTATAAGAAAATAGTTTCCTTTCCAGCTTGTTTAATGTTGAATCTTAGCTTTAGTGGAACGTTAAGTTCTATTTCAGCTCTTCCTAATCCGTCCCCTAATTTGGAAATCTCTTTGTGGATATAAAAGCAAGGTTAGATATAATCAGCCTGTATACAGGTTTTCTTTGCTCAATACAGTCAGTTTGTTCCCTGCCAAGGAGAGTTAAAATAATCTTGCATTCCTGCAGATACTTTTTCCCCCATTCCCTGTAAAAGCAGATAAAATGGACTGTAGAGAAATCAGTGCATCGATCTCTTTTCCTTCCTCTCACTCCTGCCTGCTTTCCCCTAAGGGTGGTGAGCAACCCTGCATGTGGCAAGAAAATAAGGTCGAAGTGCCTCACTGGGACCAGGTGACAGCACAACCGGGTGTCCTCTGTCATCCCTCCCCATCACGTAGTGATGAGGGGCTGTAAATGAGGCAATGAAAATGCTGCTGAATTTAAAGCGATGCTAAGCAGATGTGAATAATGCTGTGGCTGCTGTAGTCCATCTCCCCACGTATTTTATGACACAAGTTGGATCCCAAATTGCTTTTTAGCTGATTTACCAACACATAATTGCATCTGTTATTGATCTCCCCACCCCATTCCCTTCCCCTTCTGTCTTCTGCACTCTGGTGGGAAGATGAATGTGGGTGAGCGGCACCGATAGCACAGTGCAGAATCCCCATGGGCCTGTCGCCTCAAGGAGCGCTCTGATGAACTGTCTGTGGCATGTGCCCCACCACTTAAATGCCTTTTAAGGATATGTATGTATCTATAAATATATATGCTTAATCTTTAACAGATCTGTCAATATCCATCTTGAATCGCAGCTTAGGCTGCAGAGGGGTTATGGCTTATGCTGTGCAACCTGTTGGGTCTCTTGGGCAATCCTGACAGAGGCAGAGATGGGAAAATTCTGGTGCTTGTTGTAGGCTCTGATTCCTAAAAAGCTATTGCTTAGGGCAGCTGGTGAAAGGCATAAATGAGGAGTTTCAAAGTGGATGCATTCAAGGGTGTTTCTCTTCACCTTCATCTTGAGTAAGAATCCCCATAAGCAACCTGCCGTAGTGTCCTACATGATATAAGGGCCTGCAGGGCCAGGCCAAGGGGAATGGCTTTAACCTGCCAGAGGGGAGACTGAGATGAGCTCTTAGGCAGAA
>WYDI02028157.1:3339-35045 GCA_009867235.2 Psittacus erithacus | reverse complement strand
CAGTACTGTTCTCAGGCTGAAAGTTAGAAACACAGTGCTGCACCAGCCACTAAGAAGGAGAAAAAATGACTGCTACTTCTGAACCCATGACAAAGTACAGGAATTTTGATTGACATGTTCAAATCCAAAAATTAAGTAAGATTTAAAGTAGAAGTAGATATCCAAAATGTCTGACTCCCAGGACTACACAGGGAAATTTATACAGCTAGTCACATAATCTAAACAACTTAATTGGCTGCATGGTGTCAAATCATACTAGGGTGCAGTGCTAAAATACCCAAACTGGTGGCAAATGTCATTCAGATAGATACAGTAGTTTCAGGTAGGTTCTTTATGCAGAATTGCATGTGGACTAACATGGATGCACACCATGGATATACCTACGGTACCTTCCATTTTAGAGCTAGGTTTTTTTAAGTTAGCCTGGCTATCTGTGCCTGGCACTTGTCTCTGTGTTGGCATAAACACAGTAATTTAAATAAAAAAAACCCTTTTTCTCAGGATTAAGGAAGATGAACTGCATATTCTTACCCTACTGCAGTGCTAACCCCTTTTTCCCTGCTGTGTGAAGCATGCTGAGGTTCAAACCATTTCCAGGTTAGTCTGCTAGACCAAGATAAATTAAGACACTTCTCTCTCAAATTCCCACTCTTGAGAGAAAATTGTGTCACCAATTATCATTTCTGAAACACAGGAAAAGCTGACTTCAGGCTAGACTTTGTCAAAACAAAATGCATGAGCTTTAGGCACAAGAAGAAATGTAGATGCTGGATGTATCTTCATTAAACAGGGGGAGTAAAGCACTCACGTACATGGCAGAATCGCCACCAATGTCGATGAAACACGGATTTTTGCCACCGCAGTGGCATTTGACTTTCACTGGAGTGAGTGCAAGAGGGTCTATGGGTTTATGAGTAAATAGGTAGTAGAATCTACAACTATGAACACAATTTTAATCAAATACCATTATAAGGATCCCTGAATAGAGAACTGTGGCTGGTTACTAAGAAACAGTTCAGCACTTTAAAAAGACAGCTCTTTTACTGTTTCCTCTTTGTTTCAACCTTTGTTGATTCAGATCTTTTCTTGTATACAGATCCAGGAGGAACAAGGGAAACTAGGTACAATGCCTGACTTTCACTAGAAGAGAAGAAGGTGGCACTGAAAATTATAGATCTCACCAGATAACAAAACAGGAGCCAAAATGCTTTTGTAAAAAGTCAATTAGGAGAAACAAAAAGAGTTACAATTATGTCTGAAGTTCAGAAGTGGTTTTGACACTGCCTGGAATGGTGTCCTTATCAACCAGCCAAGGAATTTGATTCTAGAAGAAACAACATAATACAAAATTAATGGAAAAGCATCTTCCCTCATGAGCAACCTCCAGTGCCTCAGCAACATTAGGAGTGCCTCAGCAACATTAGGAGTGCCTCAGCAACATTAGGAGTGCCTCAGCTAAAACACTGTCTGCTTTTGGATCTGAACTTTAAGAAAGATGTAGACAAATCAAGAATCTGAGTGGACTGTTAGCAATGACAAGAGCTTAAAAAGCAGGGACCCATAAGGAGTGGTGGAAGTAATTGAGATTTGATGTAGAAAAAGTTAGATTGAAATATGACAAGATAATTATCTTCCTATCTATCATCTGCAGGGGTACTAGCATCAGAGTGTGTTGAACATGACAAAAAATTATCCTCATTTCCATCAGAGATGCTCTAAGTGAGCTATTTCGGAGCATAATTTTTAAGTTACAAAACTCTAACAGACCAGCAAGGAGGACTTTAAATCTCCTGCACCAGAGATTAAATATACCTTTGCAGGAGACTGTACGTATATATTCAGGAGTGGTTATACTAGTAGTGGGATCTTCAGCTACAGGTTCTAGAGAATTTATTAAAATAGGCCAAGTTACTCTGATGGAAGGCTGTTTGTGTTTATGTCTTTTTCCCAGCCATTTTTGTTCCTTCATGTGTGGCATCAAGCAGCCTTATTTGACTTGGGAATCCATTCATCTATAACGCACTGAGCTGATTTTGTGCTTGTGATGTAACAGGAGCTCCTGAGGACCTGATGTTCATATTACATGAGAGCTTCTTGAGGACTAGCTCTAGTCTGGTTCCATGGACTGAATGCCCAATAGCAGTTCAAGCACACCACATGAGCTCCTGTAGCACAACTGTGCTACAGATCCGGAATAAACCAGCCCTTTCCAAGTTCACTCTATGATGCAAACCAGACTGCAGCAAATGGGGATAACCAAGACATTCACTTCAGAAGACCCAAAACATGAACATAGTTGCATGAGGATGATCAGGGTACTGGAGCACCTCCTAAATGAAGACAGGCTGAGAAAGTTGGGGCTGTTCAGCGTGGAGAAGAGAAGGCTGCATGGTGACCTCTTAGCAGCCTTCCAGTATCTGAAGGGGGGCTATAGGGATGCTGGGGAGGGACTTTTCATTAGGGGCTGTAGTGACAGGACAAGGGGCAATGGGTTCGAACTTAAACAAGGGAAGTTTAGATTGGATATAAGGAAGAAGTTCTTTACTGTAAGGGTGATGAGGCACTGGAATGGGTTGCCCAAGGAAGCTGTGAACGCTCCATTGCTGGCGATGTTCAAGGCCAGGTTGGACAGAGCCTTGGGCAATGTGGTTTAGTGTGAGGTGTCCTTGCCCATGGCAGGGGGTTTGGAACTAGATGATCTTAAGGTCCTTTTCAACCCTAACCATTCTATGATTCTATGATCTATTAATTCAGGCTGGCTCTAGTGAATCTCTATATTGTACAGACCCCAGTAAAGATTCATGAGATCTGCAAGCTTTGAAACTGCTCCACATTGGATTGATGCAGGTATTTGACGTATTTGACATTAAGGTTATTCCCCAGGTCACTTTCATTAATACTATGACCATAAGTATGACTGCAATAACTCAGTTAAAAGTGGAAGTCATTTTTACTTGGCTGGACACCAAAATTTATCAACTATAACCATGAAGGAGTGCCCCTGTATTTCACCTTTGTTGAAACATTTTTTTCAAAGAAGATTTAACAACACAAAGACAGAAAAAAACCCCAAACTATTAATAAATCTGACAAGATCAAACTTACTCCTTTGAGTTCAAAATGCCATTGTTTAACAAGTATTTGATCTTTTTAGACAGAACGTAAATATATATGAAAGGGAATTTAAATGAATTTTCAGTTACATTTCAGTTATACTGTAAAAAGAGAAAACCACTAGTACTTAACTCAAATACAGATGTTAACTCAGACACTTAGAAAAACACATAGAGAGCCTGAAAGAGTTTTAGTTTCGATCACAAGTTAGAGGTAAACCTCCCAATGGTCTGCGCAATGGTTTGTATCCCAGAAGTTTCGTATCATGCAATCTAGAACCCTTTTGGTAAAACTAACCTGGAAACCCCTCCAGTAGCAATCTTAACTGATTGCAACCACTACTGGGCTGACCCAAGGCTGCCAAGAACACTAGTCCAAAAGAAGATTAGAAATAAATTAATATGCTTCTGTCTGTTTGTTTATTCAGGTCCAAATGGGTCTTTTTTCTTTCAATACTGAAAAACCTCACACGTTAATTTAAATAATCTCAAAATAGCACTTCTGAAGATCTCATTTAGATCTGCCTAATCTCAGAGTTTTACTGTTTCAGTTGTTGCTTTAATGGGAAGCTCGCTCTGTAAAGTCCTTTATTTCTTAAATCACATACACCCACTTGGTACATCAGATCCCAGTACTGTGCTTGCTGCAGTGCTCGTTGAAATGTACTGTGGATAGAAGATGCAGGAATAAAACACAGCTGGTGTTCTGTTAACTGAGCAGCTGCTTCTGGATGAAAGCATCCTTGTAGCACAGCGCAACAGAAACCTCTGAAACTGATGATGGCAATTATATTTGGAACACTGGGAGTTTAGGCCTCAACTCTTATCACAGTGCATAAGCAAATTGTTGGGATGATGTTGTATGACACTGCTGCTGGATCAGGCAATATCTAGTGTAATACAGCAATATCATGAAATTCATTATTCCATATATACTATGATCTTGTATTTTATAACAGTATCTTTATTGTAAATCATATTCTTCTCAACCTCAGCAGTCATGCACATCAGGAAATTAATCAATATTAGCTCCTGGTGCTTCTCTGCCTATTTGCCTGTTAATTTAACAATAAACCATAGATGTTTGCAATTTTGTCTTCAAGCCTGCTCCTGAGGCAGGAGCTCCCTCCCATTTAACTACCACTACCACGTGTTTAAAATATGATGAACTTGAGGATAAAGAACAAACAAAAGGTCTAAGTAAGAAAATGTTTGGTAACACAATGGAAGGCTCCAACCAGAAGCTGAGGTCATATATACAGGACAGCTTCTGAAAGTCATAAATATTTATGAATTTTCTCAAACACTACATTTAGGTAATGAAGTTGTTGTCTTCCTCTGGCCTAGAGCCCAATTCTCTGACACAGATTTTACAAATACAGAAATTTCTGGAGGTATACCAAAACTGTGCAACAATTCTTGTGTTAATTTTACATGATCTTCCATGTGCCTACGCACTGTAACCCAGTGTCCTATGGGAAAGTGCTGTGCTATGCCTGATATTTCTCCCAAAGAGAAATCACCTGCAACACTGCAATAGTAGGAATGCACCACAGTGCCTTTATTACGTATTTCCATTTCTCTGCCAGTGGATCGCTTTCCATTATATAAAAAATAAATATTATGCAGACTATACTGCAAATTCAACTTATACCAATAAACCCCCTATCATTGTTCCAACAGTGATGCTTATCCTGTGCTCCTATGCACCAGAAGACATGATAAGTGACCTTGAAGAATGTGAGAAGGTACTTGTCCAAAACCATGGGCTTTTCCTCAAAAGAGAAGGCAAGGGATCTGTGGTAGCATGTTCTCATCAACTGTGGTCAAACAACAAGCAACTGTCAGAGGTTTTAAAGAACTCTAGAAGTTTCTGAACTTTAAACCTTCTCAGTGGTTCTCCCTCTCTTGCTGTGACCTCCACAAGAGAATCTGCAGGCTTCATTTAAGCAGGTATCATTCAGTGACCTTAAGCTTCCCAGCTGGTGTCCATCAACAGCTCTTCATTCTCCTAACACAGCATCCTATTTTCATACTTCATTGAGAACAGCAATAACTGGGTGGACTTTGTATAATCACTAGAGAAAAGAAAAACAATGTCTTTCTTCTGTTTATAATAAGGATGGGAATATCTAATACAAACTGGAAGCTCAACTTTAGAACTGATGTTTCATGACTATTCTTCAACCTTAGATCCCTTGAGCTACGCCGCCTCTCCATTGCTCTATGATTCATATATTACACTGTATATCAGTTGCTTCACCCACCACTAAAGAGTAGGTCCCTTGGTGGTGGCTGTGGCAGGCATGTGGGACCATGAAGCTTCACTCTCTGGCAATAGAAAGCTGTCAGTAGAGCTTGATCCCACAGTCTGCAACACTATTGCTTCAGTATGAAACTGGTGGTCACTGCACTCCTTCATGGGTCAGAACAAACACACAGCAGTGATGCGAGGTTAGCATTGCAAGCCATAGTGCAAGTTTTGTTAGTCATGGTGACCAACCTTGTAAATAGTCCTGAAAAATCTCCTCTGAACGTGCTAAAGAAGCTTTGTGATGTGCAATTAGCCTGTGACTCTTAGGCCCTTCAGACCCAAAACAGGCTCGCCAGCCAGGGTGGAGATGCATGGGGAGGAGAACCTCCAGAAAAGGCCAGTTTTAAAGTAGTTCGATGCATCATCCGAGACCTGTAGGGGACAGCAGACAATATCCAGGAACTGAACTGACAGAAAACATATAAATGGGAGGCAAAGAAAAAAAGAAAAACAAACCCCCAGCAGGCATCTGAGTCTGGACCTGAATAGGCAGAGGATTTATGAATTTCAGACCTAGATAATTAGCTATACTTTTAGCCATGATAATTTAAAGTACAATTTGTGATGGCTTCCTGACATCACTGCTGAAACGAGGCTGAACAAACCCACTCTCACACCCAGTAAATAAAGGCAAGCCATCTAAATGAACAAAGAGTGCTCAGGCACTTCAGTGTGCATTTTTTCTTCATTATGTTTCGCCAAGCACTAATCAGAGCATAGGAACTGTTGATTTCTAGTCCTCACCTGAAAATCTTGTTGCATTTCAGATGCGCCAGCATATACAACAGGGGGACGGAGTTACATGTGTATGACAGTGGTTCTGCCCATGTGAGTTATTCCTCTTTTGTTCTCAGTGTTACACAACATGTGTGAATTCCCGCCCAGCTGAATCTGCTCCCATATGTGTGCCAACACGCGGGCACAAAGGGTGAGTTTCATGCAGGGAGATCCACCTCCTGGGCTAGACTGGGCCTCAGGATATCTTGTCAAATGAGGAGTTGCTAAGATGTACACATTACAGGCTGATAATTCAAGCCAGTTACGGCTAATCTGCATCATCACCCTTTTTAAAACTCCCCTCCAGTACAAATCCATATTGTTCAGCAGTCCTTTCCATTCTTATCACTTCCACACTGTACCCACAATTCAGTCACACTCAGGACTGGACACAGACTGTGCCTCATTATTAAGGGTTTAGTGATACACACACTCTTGGAAACACATTGTTCCGCACATTAAGAATAAGGAAATCAGTCTTGCTCCCCAGAAATTTCTGTGAGGTAATTCCTGGTACTGGTGTGAAAGAAAGGTAGCTCTGACTGATACCTTTGCCTCAGCTGTGGTATTTTTAGGGGTTCTTTCCTCTTCCCAGCAGTTTATTTTAATAGAACTTATAGAAAACCTATTTTGTGGAGTTTTTCATGTCTCTGTTGAACTGAAATCAGTCAACATAGGAAACCAGGCAAAATTAAACTAACTTCTCATTCAGTAAGAATGTACCTTTCTGAGAGTGTAATCAAGCTGAGAACATCCGTTACATTTCTTGGAAAGTATTTACCTCCCAAAAATTCAGTGAGCAACAACTGCAAATGTTACTTGAAAGCCATGTCATGTTAAAGGATCAAAGATTTCTCTTACGGAGAGTGAACGGCTAGTGTGCAACATGCTGGGTATAGTCTTTATGTCACTGAGCATATCACAGAAAACATGTCAATTTTCTTTTTGGGATAAAAAGATGTAAAAAGGAGAGAGAGAATAAACCAGGTAGCTGAGATCCATCTTTTTTGATGTAGCAACAGAAAAAACCTTGTCAACTTCAGCTTGTCCCAGGGTCACAGAAAGAGGGGTAATAGGTTTTATTCCTATGGATGTGATGCTTCTAGGATGTAAAAGATCTCCTTTTTTGTACTGCTTCTCAGGTCAGACTGGTCTTTTCTTTCTTCTCCCATCACGTCTTTCCAGTGCCCCACTGCAGGTGCAGACCTTCTCAGGCAGGCAAAGCTATCTGGATGAACACTGGGTTGAAGAGAGCTCTCATGAGCTGGTTTGCTGTCATTAAAGGCACAGGAAAGCCACGAACATCATGTCTCAGAATTGACTGTCAGTATTTCTCCTGCTCTGATAGCAGAGAAGAAAAATTCCCTCCTACCAGCACTACCCCTTTGAACAAACCCACACCTGCAGGTCTGGGTGAGGGTCTCGGGAGCAGGACAGAGCCGTAAGGGATGCCTCTGGCTCCACAGCAATGCCAGCAGGGACAGAACAGGCCTATGCATGATGCACAACACACTGAAGGAGTTCCATAAGAGCTGCATTGCCAGCTTTCAAAGTGAATGCAAAGAAGTTTTAAAAGTGCTGTTCAACACAGATGATTGATGGAGATTTTCCAGTCCCCATTCATGGCACAGATTTTAGTACATCTTCAGTTACGGTGGAGTTGGGTATTCCCATGAGAACAACAGCTTTACTAAGAAATGTTTCATACTGTAAATCAAAAACCTTTTTAAATGTAATTTACTGAGAAAGCAAACAACTAATTTACTTCTTATGGCATTTGTCAAACAGCCCTTCCTCTTTCTTTCATGTGTGGCTGCAGTGATGAACTCCAGAGCTCATCTCTTAATGATGCTGGCCCATAGCCAGTTCCTCAGCTTTCCTTTTGCCGCATCCTAGAAAGACTAAGCCTGACTGTAAATGAGTAAGTCTGAATCCCTTCTAGGAGGAGAAATCTTAGCTGCTGCAAAGCACCATAGCCTGGTATAAAGCTCTGTTCCAGGTGTGTCTGAGCCAGCATATGTGAGAAGGCAACCCATACCTCCATTTCTCCAGCTGACTCACTATCACCTAGACACTGCTCATCTCCAACACCACCAATGCAGCCTGAAAAACAGCAAACTTTAGTATTTCCCTTTGGGATCTTTGTGTCATCCTGTGTCGATAGCATTTGAACCCAGGAGAAAATCCAGCCCAATACAATTTAGCATGTGATGCATGGCCAAACTGGTGCCGCCCTTGCCAGCAAATTTGTCATGGTTCCACATACCACTGTTAAAAGCATAAAAGCAAGAGAAGAAAAAAACAAGCTCTGACAAGTAAGACACCAATTTCTTATTTATTGTCAAGCACCATAAATAAATGGCTCTGCATAAATAGGAACCAATAAATCCTCCAGTATAAACAGCCAATTGGCAAAAATGGAAAGTAGTGTAAAGCTGAAATTCATCCTGCATGTTAATCCTCAGTAACTGGTAGATAAGTAATTTCTATCTGTATAAAGAAATAAGTGTGCAGAGTAGCTCACAAAAACCTTGATCCCAAACACCTGATCATGTGAAATCCTGAACTTGCCAATATTTACTTGCAGGTGAAAACCAGACATAGGCCCTATCAGCAGAAGAAGTGAGATCCACATGGATAGTATGAACTGAATCAGGTAGCTGATGATTTATATCATATCCTTACCAGAAATAGCTTTCTGCCCATATTGGATCTTGACTTATGTTTTCACACTGCTAACCTGAAGATTTCTAATGGATTTGGAGTCATTACAGTTTGCTGTGGGGATCACTGGGTTATTAAGTTCCTGGGCTTCAGGGTCAACAAAGCAGCTCAAAAAATTAAGCTGGCTGGTAATGTCATGGGCAGAAAAAATAAGGTTGCAGCAACAAAGAACCTTTTTCAGTATCCTTACTACTATATAAATTCTTATTGTCTGACCAAAGCTTCTTCTGTACCCAGGGCATCACATCTTAATTGTGTCTTTTTTTCCCTTGAGTTGCAGCAGTCCCTATTTGATGACTTACAAGAAGTGGCTGCCTTTGAGGTAGAGCCAGACACGAATCTCTTTCTTGATTACAGCAAAATTCAGAACTCAGCATAGAACCAGACTGTGACACTCATCCTGACAACTCCTCAGCAGGCCATGCATGCTACTAAGCAGCTGTCTGCTAGCCACCTCATGATCAGGAAACGGCATCTGGACAGGGTGACCACAGAATATTTTGCAGACAAGAACTTCGTGTAAAAGCATACAGATAGAGGGGGAATGCACACATCCATCATGATGGGTGTGTGCAGATATTTCACCTGCAGATGAGCCTGTCCTGTATCCCCTTCCCAAGAGAAAAACAAACCCCCAAAAAATAAAATGATGATGGACGCGTGTAAAAAAGTACTCGTGAACGTAAGCCCCAACAGCAACGTCAGCCCCAACAGCAACATCCTTCCTGAGGTCCTCAGAGAGACTAACTGCCCATGGGATTTTAGAGATAGGAACCACCACAGGCCACATTAGGCAAAAAGGAAAAATCAAGTTTTCAACCTATTTTTTCTTTTCTGTCTCAAAGAGAAAACAAAAACGTTGCTACAAGAACTCCTATATCCCATGTCAGTGATCTTCTGACATGCCCTGTTGCCATGGGTGTATGTCCTGAAAATACAGCTCCAGCCATCTTTGCTTTGAAATTACTTCTGCGCAGTTTCCTTTTCTGATAAAAGTTTAGGGTTTCTGCCAAAGAAAAGACCCAGAAGAAAGGAAGGAATCTTGTATAAAAACCTTTCTCTAAAGGGAGAAACAATATATTTTGAAGTCATTGAGTAAGCCTGATTGATGGCTTTAAAGGAATTTGGAATGGCTCTGCTTCAGCAATTAAAGTAGTTACTGATGTTGATGTTAATAGAATAATTTTAGAGCTTAAGACAAAAATACCTGAAAACATCAGGAAACAGATACTTTCTATCTACAAATTTATAAAAATAAACAAGCTTCTTTTAATCTTACCTGCATTTCAGCCTTAGCAGAAGTCCAGACTTTTTCTTTTCTTTTTAAAGTCCTTTTCAAGGGCTCCTTCTCTGAATTTTAAACTGGATGCTGGCTTGGGTTTTTTTGGTTTTCAAATGTTTGTTTATTGATTCAGCTAGTTTCTGGAAGCACCAGCGTGTGAATGTCTGAGCCCCAGCAGGCTCATATATATCAATGCTTAGAGTTATTAATTTCCCTAAGCAGTACAGCCATTTGTAACCTGCTGCCATATGGCTCACTTCAATCCTCATCTTCTACACACGTTTTCATACATATAAACACATATGATACTCAGTTTACTTAAAAATACCCTCAGCTTTCTCTGAATGTTTTCCTTGGTTGACAACAGTCATACATCCTGTTTGCTCTCAGGTGTCTTAATGGGAAAAAAATCAAAACAGCTTACAAAGCAGCACATCTTCCTTGGCCTGGCTTTTGAAGCATTTCTGTGAATGTGGGCTCTGTGCTGTCATCACAGGAACTCTAACCCACACCACAGCTAAAAGCACAAAAGTTGCCTCCATTAAAATAGAGAAGGAAGAGAGAGGTGGCCCAGAAAGGATTGGAAAGCAACACGCCATGGTTCAGAAACGCATTGTCTCCCAGCAGCCCTTAGGGTCAGACCTGCTGATTACCTATCATGCTACCCTCATCTTCTCTTAAACTCATCTTCTAACAGCTCCTCAAACCCATTATCAACACAATTTAGTCTTTGCCCCTCTGCCTCTAGAAATATGTTTAAAGTTTACCTGTGTATGTGGATGGGGAAACCCTTCAGTGGGCAGTCTGGAAAAGTCCCCTTTGGGCTGTTCAAGGCCTTTTCAGTATCTAAACCCACCCCATCAGCAAGAAAACTAGAGGTGCACAAGTTGTCGGGAGAAGACAGCCAGCACAGCTGATCCCAGCTGACAACAGGGATATTCTATACCATATGGCACCATGCTCAGCATATAAAGCTGGGGGAAAGCTGGCTGGGGGCTGCTGCTTGGGTACAGGCTGGGCATTAGGTGGCGGGTGGTGAGCGATTGCATTGTGCATCACTTGTTTTGTATATTCAGATTCTTTTATCATCACCATTATCATTTTCCCTTCCGTTTCTGTCCCATTAAACTGTCTTTATCTCACCCCATGAATTTTACTTCTTTTTTTTTAGCAATTCTCTCCCCATCCCACTGTGGGAGGAGAATGAGCAAGCAGCTGTATGGCGTTTAACTACTTCCGGGGTTAAACTCAAACAGCCATAAACCACACAAGGGAGAGGATTGCAGTAAGTAGTGGTTGAGAAGTGTGGTTTTAACCCAGCGCATGACAGTTTCCTCTATCTGAATGGCAGAGGCACCAAGAGCTAGCAAATGAGAAGGAAAACTGGAGATGTGGCATTTTGTACCAGTGCCATAGTGATTACAGGCCGAGGGGCTTGGGGCTGCAGAGAGCAGAGCACTGCTGCCTGTTTGCTCCTAACAAGGTGTGTGGAATAGCGTACCCAAAAGCAGTCACTTAAGGGACACGAGAGACAGGCAGATTGACCTTTAGCCTAGCCACTTTATTATATACTTTACATTTCAAACCCAACCCCACACATACCTGGCACTGCAGAGGACAGTCCTCTGCATATGGGCACAGCTGGGTATCACTACTGCAAGTACATTAGTGCTCTAACATCACACAGTCAGAATCTCTGCAGAGCTGTAAGGCAGCATGGGCTGGATTCTCCAAGCTGCTTCTTCCTAGGCTATAATCATTGTTAGGAACGCTAAGCTCAAGAAACATCCAGAAGTGGTAGGATTTAAGCAGCTGAGTTCCCTTTGCAGGTTGCTTTTAAAGCACCGTGAAATACTCACTAGTCCTGTCTGGCCATGTTGGCTTTGACCACTGCCAGTACTTAGAGGCAAACCTCCACTGTCTTGATCAGTAGCACTCAGGAGTTGCAATTGAACTAGCTTTTATAGGTTTCAAGAAATTTAGTTCATGTAATAAAGACTGAGTAACCAACTGAAAATTAAATACTAATGAGAAGTGCTAATTATCTCCAGTTCTGACACAATGTTCTCATATGTTTACCTACGGGTCTGTAGATAATTCCACTAGAAAATTTGAGCTGTGGGGATTCCTTAATTGTAAACATTAATCAGCTCCAAGTGGAAAACACATAAATGATTTGTCATAGTATAAATCACATTTGATACAGGCATGCATCTCCGAGAATACAGTTTGTGCTCTTTCTGTCAAAGTAGATTCTGCTAGCAAGTTAATTAATTTCTGCTGTCACAGAAAACAGAGATTTGTAACTGAGTAAGAGCACCAAAATCCGTGCAGACACAGCAGAAGTGTTCACACAGCGGGATGGTGCACTAACCAACTCACAGCTCCCCTTGCCTGGGCACCTGAGACCTTCTAGCATGTTGAATTACACAAAGCTCAGAGACTGTAGCCATGCAAGCAGACACAGTGACCATATTGCAAATAAGCTGACTTCACTTTTTCTCCACTTCCCAATGGAATAGTTAGCAGTTCATGCAACTTGCATGCTAATTTTACTCTGGAACACAGACCGAGTCAATGACAGATACAGTGATGTCCCCAATAGCATTAAGACACACCAGGTTCAAACTTTGAGAATATCACGGTTTTTTTAAATCACAAGATAAAGATTTCTAAGAAGAGAGTGAAAAAGGCTTTGATGTACTTCACATTAAAAACAGTGAGAAAATAAAACAGCCTAAGTTTTAGGGATTTTTGGTTTCATGGGTAAAGGCAAATTTTACCAGATGTCACATTGAATCCAAAGAGGTTCAGAACTCACTGCTAACTGCAGACACCACTTTATCTTGTTAGCTATTACACTTGTGCGTTTTTCAGGAAGCCCAGAGCACCTGGAGCGACATCAGCAAAAAACAGCACAAAAAGAGTAATGCCAATCACACCCATGCCAAATGCATCTAAAATGGGAACAGAGGAAGTCTGAATCACAGCCATGTTCTCTTTCTGATCAACCCAGCTTTGAATGGAGTATTGCATGTTTTTATATCTTAAAAGGTAACCTGTGCATATTTTACCTTGCCTAAGCAAGCTTATTCTGCACAGTTCCCATGTTTTTACTCTTTTCGGAATCTGACATTCCCACTCAACAGCATCAGTTTTTATTTCCATTTAGATGGTAATCAGCTTTTGATCATATCTAGAGCCAGTGTTCCTGGCCTCTTTACAACTAGACATATCCATCTTCTATCTCATGCCCATATTTTAGATACCCCATGTGCAAGTCTAATTCAGGTATTCAGAAAATTCCAGTAAGTTGTTCAACCTTAAATTACCATAGGATATTCTATGTTTATTAGAGAGGACACATGGAACAGGGAGAGTTAACAGCTTCAAAGAGAAAGATCATTGCAGGTCAGTCAGCAGCAATTTCAGTGATAAAGTGACTGAATTAGTATTCAGTGCATCTTACTTCTTTTCCCACAAAACCTCATTAGTTTTGATAAAAATAAACACTCATTACTCCTGCATCATTTCTTCCAACTTGAGGCATCTGCTCAATACTTGACCTCTGAGCTGTTTAAGTTCAGGTATAATGCGATACTGAGGCATCAGATGTCTAATCCTCAGCAGAGGAAAAACTCCACAGGATTCATAACCGTTGTTTTCACACAAAGCAGTTATCATGACATTATAACACATCTATGCCAGACTTAGAGGTGTTTGCTTTTTGATGTGGGACAACATCATGCATGGGAAAACTTAAACAATAAAGACAACAAACAAAAATGATCATACAGATTCCAGGAGGCCCTTGAATCAGGATTTCTTCACATTCACGAACTTATTCCCAAGTGTAAGTACGTGTTTTCGCATACAGCAAAATACTTATGCTTAAGGTCATACTGCTGGCTTCATAACAGACACATGATCAGGTTAATGAGGTTAACGAAGAATCTGTGCTTCGCTGTGTGTAAAAAATTACTCTCTGGAATTCACCCATCTTCCCTAATACTTTAAGGCAGTATGAATGCATAGAGGTATGTGCATACATAGGTGTTGTCCTGGGTTCAGCAGTAGCAGTCATTTTATTCCTTAGTAGCCGGTGCAGTGCTGTTTTTGACTTTTGGTCTGGGAACAGCGGTGATAACACTGATGTTTTAGCTACTGCTTAGAATGTTTAGACTGACCAACGACTCTCTGAGCCTCATGCTCTGCCAGGAAGGAGAGGAAGTCGGGAGGAAGCAGAGACAGGACACCTGACCCAAACTAGCCAAAGAGGTATTCCATACCACAGCACGTCATGCCCAGGACGTAATGGGCAGTTAACCCCGGAAGGGAGATTCTGCTGGAGTGGGGCTGGGTATCTGTCAGTGGTGAGCCGTTGTATTCTCCTCTCTTGTTATTTCCTTTATCATTATTACTATTGGTGGCAGCAGTAGTGATTTATGTTATACCTTAGTTAATAGTTCTTATCTCAACCTGTGGGAGTTGTATTCTTTCGATTCTCTTCCCCATCCCTCCAGGAGCCGAGGGAGGAAGGGGGCGAGGCAGTAAGTGGGCTGCGTGGCAGGGCTTAAACCATGACAAGTGTAAATGAAAACACAAATGTACACACACAACTCTTGCACATTCAGAACACAACTAATATATTAAGAAAAACTAGTGGGTCATGTATATTCATCATAGAATAATAAAAGTGACATGCTAAAATGATTTGATTTTTTAAAGTTGAGTTTCTTGTATTGTTCTTGACAATTCCTTGCAAGTGCCAATTTAACACTGTAATGGTTTATAAAGGATATTCTGCCTAGATCAGTAAAGATGATGGCTAAGTATTTCCCAGGCCTGCATCTGAACATGTTAATTATATCTATCATCATATTTTAATCAATACCCAGCTACCATGTCATGATAAACATCTTTGTTAAAAGAAAGTAATTTCTCAGAAGTAGCTTAAAACTTTTTTAAAAGGGGAAGAAAAATAAGACTCCAGCAAATGCTTCTCCAAACAAAATAACACTAAACCTTGAGTTTGAATTTATCAACCAAAAAGCTTAGTTGATACTTGGTTCTTCTCTCTCAAATACTGCAGCTGTCTTTTGACCTTGTTGACCTTTATCCATACTAGAAATGCAAATGCATTGCATGGGGAGGAGGGGAAACAAATCTCACCACATCTCCAGAAAGCTGTTATGAACGCCACAGAGGACTGGCAGCACAAAACGTTAACTTAAAATACAAATTGTTATTACATGCTAATGTGTGATTGACTGCAGGCTTCATGTTCATATAACCTGCATAATGAGAGCAGAAACTATAAATTGACAGAGGCAAGGAAATTCAGAAGTTATAGTGGCAATAACGTCCATTATTGAAACAAAGCACAGCAAACTGAAATAATAAGCATCAACCTTATTTGTAACTTTCACAGGGTCTGCTCTTCCATTAATCAGGAGCCACTTTTGACACAGAACATACATATGGACCAAATCCTTCCTCTCTTCCTTCACTCTCCTACAAAAAGCACCCCTGCGTCGAGGGAGACATAGAAGGAAGTGCAGATCTCTCAACTTCTTCCGTCTACAAGGGTATGTCCAGACCATTTGGATCTTGTACACAACAACGACAGAGGGTAAGAGGACGCAGTGTGCACTGTAACACAGGAATACACCTGAATACTTACCAACTCCATCTTTACTACCTCTGTAAATTTGGTGATGGCAGATCTGGGCCATGAAAAAGATTTCATGGGGCTCTCACAGAAATGAACAGGGAGTGCAACATTGCACCTTGCAGTGCAGACCTCACCTTAACAGAAAGCTCCTCCACATAACAAGTCTTATTTTAAGGAATTAATTTTTATTTTTTTATTTTGTTTCAGTAGCATAGGAAAGATGCATATTTGAAATTAACAGAAATACTTAAAACAATTTAAAAACCCTTTTAGTAACAAATCTAACATTTTTTCCATTTATTTAAACTAGTAAAGAATACATGATACATTCCAAATACACAACCAAGGAAAAAGCTGAAAAAGAACATTAGAAATAAATAATGCAAGTCTATAAAGGCCAAGTGTTTTCATAGAAATTCTGTAAACAGACTGTGATTGGGACCTCTCAGGAAGTACTGGGTCTTAAAATGTAAGATTTCAAGAAATAAAATCCTAGAAAAATTGAAGTATGGTTCTCAGAAAACCACTCCTTTTAAATATCCACTTTCTATACTTTGTATAAGCCTACATTAATACAATAAACAAATAAGGCTTAAAATTAAGTGTACAGAGAAATGGAAATGCTGATAGGAAATGCCTCCCTGTGGCTTGCAGCCATTTAATTACCGTAGCTTGCTATGCAACAGCATGCAAGGTTCCTCAAGGCAACAAATCTTCTAAATAATACAATAATCTTAACTCTCACAGAAAGCAAAATAGAAAAGAGACTATCTGACATTCCCTTTCCGACAACACCGTGATTGCAATAGATGAGTTACATGGGATAAAGGGCTGAATTTCTTCCTCATGTTCAGTTGTTCTCAGGAGCATGTTCAGTTGTTCTCAGGAGCAAACAAGAACTCTCTTGAAACAGATACTCATTTAGTCATTCCATATCATAATTCAGCCTCTGAAGAGGTAACCATTTTACTTGACTTTGTTTTCTCTGTTTCAGGACACAGCAGAAGTTTCCAGATATCACTCAGAGCAAGGAAATTTTGAGAAAGAACTGCTGAAATTCTTCATCTATACAGAAGCTGCCTGCAATAGACTTGAGGTGACAAAAATCCTTCTCCTTCTTTATTCCTACATTCTCCAAATATCACACAGTGTTCCTAACTCTGTGCACCCAATGATTAAACCTCAGGTTACTAAGTAATACTCATATAAATCTATAAGCACTTTATGTTGCAAAGTAATCATCTATATAAAATCTTTCTTGATGGAGCACTACATGAACTCTACCACCTTGCTTGACATTACTGACCAACAGTGACAATGTAGATGCAAACCAGAAAAGAAACAGTAATACATTCACTGAGCCTTTTTAAAAAACATTTTCAAGTCAGCTAAAAAAAAAAAAACCAACAAAAAAAAAAAACCCAAAGCAAAACAGCAACCAAACAACAGAATAAGAAGGCAAGGTCTGCAAGTCAAAGTCTGTTTTAACTTATGCAGGTAAGAGTAAAGAAAAACTTGTCAATATTGGATATACAATACTGCTGCATGGAGGAGGACAATCAGGTTTCTTGAAAAGCTCCTGCATTTGGAGGCATTTTTGCAAGCCAAAACTGCTTGTCTCCCTCTTCAATTCTCACCATACAATTTAATAATTTCACTGATACAAGTCTGGAGAATTTACAGCAGAGTCTAAACAATCACAAGTAAAAAAAACTGTTAGTCCATAAAAAAGGAACACTTATTTTCCTCACAAATAGATTCTTACAGAGGTCTGAAATAATACTGGAGGAGATGCACAGTTAGGCTACTTGCTGCGATTGTGTCTGTCTCAGTACTTTGGTACAACAGATCAGTTACCAGTACACAACATATCAGGCATTCTTTGCTATGGGGTTGTAGGCAAAATATGAATAAAAGAATGCAAACCAACCAACCAAACACCCCAGGGTGGAGCTGCCACAACTGACCCTTTTTTGGTTCAACTGTATTGGCAATGTCAATTTAAAATAAAACTAATACCACCCAACAGGTAATCACACTGACCCTTACTTTGCTTCAGGAAAAAGCTACTAAAAGCTATTCTAGTGTCTCCTGAAATATGAACAAATTTCACTGCAAGTGTTAAGTCCCATGTCAATAATCTAAATCTGAATATGCAATGAAATTATTCCATTTTAATTAATTACCTGTATATGAAACATAATACTCCATTCATTTCATTCACTTTCACTCAATGTGACTGAATATCAAAATATTAAATAACTTTTTGGCCAATAGCATTTGAATTTGGGATTTTTTTTCCTTATGATACACACTTTGCACATCATATGCTTTTAATTCAAAGCTTTATCTTTTTTATCTGACTGCTTTTTTCATAGGTAAACAGCGGCACTTAAAAACAGAAATGAATTCTCAAAACTCACGAGTATGGAAACAGTTGGAAAAAATAATGCATAAATCTATCCACCTATGCAGTAGCAGCTTTCAAAAATTGCTTTGAGAAAGCTGTTAGTGCAGAAGACATTTTCCCACAGCTCTGAAAAAGCTTCCTTCAGAGACAACCATGTTGAAAAACTGCCTATCTTACAGATAAATTTTAATGAAAAATTTTGATTCCCCTGTAAAACACCCCTTTTTAAACTTCAGCAGATAGTTCTGAACTTCTTGGAGCATTTACCTTGCCAGTTCTTTAACAAATCATTAACACAAACTGCAGCAGAATATGCTGAATAATTAATTTCCAGAGTTCACCTTTATTAAAAACAAGGTTTTTGTTGTGAGAACAAATAATCTCTCACTTGTAGCTTGAAAGCCTAAGATAGGATCATTGGCTTCCAGGGTTGTTACTAGCTGCTTAGCAACCTGTCCAACTTGTCTTCCTTCCTTCCTGTTGTACAGAACTGTGGCCAGAGGAGTCGGCTGGCGATAGATGAAAACTCGTCGTAAGCACTCACAGAGTGCAGCATAGGAGTAATCTGGAGCACAAGCCATGAACTTCTTGTCTTGCTTTGATGCTTGGACGTAACCTGCATAGCCCAAAAAGAAGCAGAAAAGATCAGTAATATATTAGTTTCAACAGCATTTTAACTGGCTAAGACAAAATCAAGCTTAGCTTAAAAAATAATAATGCAGTTAGTAACAAAAAAAGGAGAGAGATCTATGTTGTTATTTAATAAGCCAATAGGTTTTGGAGGTCTGCAGTGGCCAATTTAATACCAATACAGCTTCCCAACAGGTGTGTCTGATGCATGTGTGTGTACAGCTAGATAATGCTCCCACATCTAGCCTCTTTCCACCTCACAAGGTCTTCGATTTTCTCAGCAGGATCATAAGGCATGGATACACAATGTGACCCAATATTAGTAGCCTAAGTTACTAATTAGTAGCCTAACCCTCTTCTCTTCCCTCATCTCCCAGTTTGTAATTACATTTACAGTTTAAGATTTCTGAGCCCACCTAATCTTGAACAGACACTTGGAACTTGTCTTCAATTTAGAACTGTACTTTTCAACACTCACCTTTGTTAATGTTCACTAAGAAGAAAATCTTTCCTTGCCTCTGCCATTACAGAGCTCAATTAGCAAACAGATGCATTTCAGACCAATTTCCTTTCACACTTTCGTAAAGAGACTTGAGACACAGTCTTTGTAAAATGATCACTTTAGATCAGGTAAGATAACCTCCCTGAAAGGCTATCTGCTTCACTTCCATTGAACAATGCATGGCAATGGTTATCACTGAAAGACAGCATCCCTGAGAACAGCACGCATGCCAAAGCTTACTTTTTTTTAGCTCTCCCTCTTCACTTACTATCAGAAGGTAACGATGAAATTACTTGTACTGGGGCTGGCTGGGATGAGGTTAACTTTCTTCACAGCAGACCTTAAGATACTGTGTTTTGAATTTGTGACTAAAACACAATTTTGATCCAACAGGACTTTTTGGCTGTTGCTGAGCAGTGCCTGCACATTGTCACCATTGTTATTTTTGCAGCTCTGCTGCCCCCCAGTAGTTTGGGGATGCACAAGAAGTTGGGAGGAGACACAACCAGGACAGCTGATCCAAAGATCTCAGTCCAAGAGTTTCTTGCTTTTGCTCTTTCTGCTCTCTCTCGTGTCCCACTGTGGCTAGAGAGGGGAACAGGAAGAGCAAGCAGCTCTGTGGTGCTCAGGTGTCCACCTGGGCTAACCCACAACACGATCATCACACTTCAACATGCATTTCATGCCTTGAGGTTATTATGGTTGCTCTTTTGTTGTTGTTTGGTTTGGGGCTTTTTTTGCTTGTTTTGTGGGTGGGTTGTTTGTCTTCTTTTAATGTTAACCCTGACTTCTAAATTTACAAATGCTTGCTACTGTCCTCAAAACACCATCTCTGTTCAAATCCAGCTTGACAGTTTTCACCACAAAACTACTAGTAAATATATAGCTAGACTATCAATTGACATGATTGCTGTAGTGGGAAATATTAGGACAGCCAGAAAAATTTTCCAAGTGTAGGGTTCATTAATTTAACTCATACATTTAAACACTGGCAACAAGAGCAGAATTTAAGACAGGACTGCAGGTAAAAGAAGCTTTTGAGCCAGGGGATTTGTATTTAAATGGAATTTGCCAGAAAGAAAATTGTAGGCTCTTGATTTATGTTAATAATATTTAAAATATAATTTTTCACTCATCATCCTTGAATATCTTGTTGAAGCTAATTCCAAAGGTTCAAGCAGAAGGAGGAGGAAACAGGCCTACTACCATTGCTTTGGTCAATATAGTGAATACAGTAGGTTTTAAAAAACTAGCAAACTAGCTTTTTAATCTAGAAAATACTAATTTTTCCTAATAGCTCTTGTAAACTACTTCTGAATTTGGTTGTAGAGAGACAAGCTGATGACTTACATCCCTACATCACCTCTGGCACTAGAAGATGAACTAGATTAGCACAGAAGTGTAAACTTCTATATAATACTGTAAAATGATAGTACAATAGGAGAAAAAGGTAGAGGGCAATGTTGGTTTTTGCCACCTTAGTTACAAAAAGCTCAAAGATACCATAATTTCCTTCATGTTATTTTCAAAACAGTAGAAACACAATTTTAAAACAGTACGATGGAGTCAGCCCAGAAACCTGAAACTAAGAGTAACTGGGAAAAAAACCATAAATATCTTAATCCTTATCATCCGCTTTTTTCCAACCATAATGAAACCTGAAATGAGTAAACAGAGAACAAATTGTGAAATTAATCTCTCTTGTTAGAGGATTTGTTAAGATGCTTACAGCTTAATTTGATCTTAAGTTAAAATAACAGGCTATTAAGAACAAATCACATTACAAAATTAAATAACTTGCAAAGCCTCACAACAAAATCAAGTATGCGTTATGATAACCTCTGTGAGCTCTACAAAACAGCCAGTATCTTCCCTTTCATTTTGGACCCAGACTGAGTGTGGTGTAGTCAAACAAATGTATCTAGGGAAGGGAGGGAATAAATCGTCACACTCATTGCGTTATTGAAGGGATAGGTGTAGGGAACACTTAGAGAACATGAACACTGCAATTGCCACAGCAGAAGTAAATTCTGGACCAGATTAATTTTGATGAAAACTGATATATCTGCTTCTTACTCTATAGGTACAATACTGGTCTACATGGACCATATTTGATCTGATATGGCAATTCCTACTTTTGCATCTGTATTTTACAAAGTACTTTCTGCTTCTGACCTTTAGGATTCTGCCTCTGACAGCGGGTGGAAACAAATTCTTAGTCCTGAGTGCAAGAATACATCAATAATTCTTCACCATCTTATTTTCTGCTTTTCTGGCAGTCTGTGATATCAGAAGAGTTAGGGGCTTCTTGAGCCAGAGCTGGCACAGTTATACTCAATTGATTTTTCCTGTCACAATGACTTTTTTATTTCCATAAATTCATGAAAACTTTCCATGCTCACTTTCCCTGTCAGAGCTCCATAAACTAAATTCACATGTTAAGTATTTCTTAGAGCTTCTTTTGAACGTACTATGTGCCAGCAACATTTGATGCCCCTACCTCTTACAACAGAAGAAACAGTGAACAATCATGTCCAAGTCTTCAGATTTGTCATCTGGGACAAGGATACAGGAAAAATCTAAAGGTCACTTATTTAAACATCTTATTACTACAAGCATATACACATCTAGACATGTCAAGAATGAACTGCAGCTGCTTCCCTGATGATTTCTGTGTAAGAATTAAGGTGACAATTGTACTTTTAAGCCTTTAACAGAAGTTCACTTATCCAAGGAACATTCCTTTTATACTTTGCAGTACCATGCTTGCATCCTGTATATGGTCTGAAAAGGCTTATTTTCCTCCCAAGGCATAAACATTTTATTTCTAATGTTCTAGTATTTTAAAATGAAGTTACTATGCTACTATCAACAGAATTATATTACCTTTCATTCAAATGCAAGTGAAATATCAACAGAAGCCATACTAAGAGTACTGAGGTAGAAAAGTTTCAGACACAACTGTGTCACGCAGAAGTTTACTTCCTACCTAAAGCATTAAAAGTTGCAATGTGTTCCCACATGTTCTCTGGTTGGTCAGAGTGGGGCTGCCAGAGAAGAGCATCAACATCATGCCTCAGGCAGAAGCACGGCATTTCTTTGGGATCCACAACAACTGAGAAAAGATACTGGTTGCTTCCAAGATTAATCTGAAACAAAACAAAGAAATACAAAACACTGACTAAAAGGATAAAAAGCAGATTCTGCCCAAGTAAAACGATCAGCAGCTTCATATTTGTTACTTGACGAAATGTTTGAATACATTATGTGTATCCCACTGATCAACAGCTCAATACACAACCGGTAGCTAATATGTTTCAAGCAGACACGATTAACTTTCTTGGGATATTATTTAGGGAAACATTATGTCCATTACATAAACAAATAAGAATGTGTTCTGGGTAGAAATGGCTTCCTAGGATAGAGGATCTTAACTTCTAATGTTAGGAAAATACTCAAGGTAATCATGTCTGGTTTTCAGCAGTGTCACCAGGGAAGGAAATGCAGTAGTTTAAGCTAGATTATTCAGAACTTTATTCAGTCTGGTCTTGAAAACCTCAAGGATAGAGGTCGCACAATCTCACCAGGCAACCCGATCCACGCTACAGTTACAGTGTAAAGGCTTTTCCTTCTATGCAGTTTGAACCTCTTCTTCCTACTTATGCTTGCTGCCTTTTGTTTTCTTACCATGCATCACTGAACAGATAAAATCCATTTGAAGAGAGTTGCCCTAAAATGTCCTCCTACCAACTACAGATTTTATTTTATGACATATGTTACCTACCACACTATATCCACAAAACACACTACCTCCTTGGTGGAGCATGCTAGCCTTTAAAATTAATCTTTATTTCTCTAGGAGCACACATGCATGTGCAGGCATATACACACACGCATATACATACACACACACGCACACAAACACACAGAGAAATATATATTTATCCATACTGCCAAAAGAAAAAAAAAATTAATATTTTTTAAGGAAAAGAACAAAACAAGATCTGAGAGACACCAACTTTAGACTTCTTCCAGAGCTTTTCAGAGGAAACAGGAAATTCTAAGCCAATTCAAAATCTTACCATGTAACTATGACATTTTCTGTACAAGATGTTATCCTATACTTTGTGCGACACAAAGTAGTGATAAGCCGTAACAGCAATTACAAGCTTTGTAGAGATATCGTGAAAAAATCCCCCAACAACTTCAAGATGACAACTTAACCTGTGATGATTTCATATCGCTATTTTGTTTCCTGACTTAGCCAATGGACCAGATCAAGTCCTAACTTACTGTTAGTGCAGGCTGCTTAGAACCCAGATTAAGCCTCCTATTGAAACATTTTTCCTACAATTTGTTATTTCCAGTGTGATTGACAAAGAAGCACCACAAAGTGATGTGTCCTCTACCTCCTTAGTGAAAAAGGTCAACTTTCTACCAAGCTAGCTGCAAAGTTATTGAGAAAAATGTAAGCTAAGTAATCTATAGGAATTTTATGCCACTGAAAAAGACCCCTTCCTTTTAATTATTCTGACATAACTTTGCTTTTTCAAACGGTTCACTTTTGAAAGCAAATATATATTTAAAACAGAATCAAGAGAGCCTTGTTTTTCCATTAAAATGACAGTGAAGAACACACTGCTCCATAATTTCTGCTGCTACTTTGATTTTACATTATGGAAGGAAACTATGCGGTTTCAGGAGTTTCAGAGATTTTGTTCTAATAACAGAATGCAACTTGCTTATAATTAAAAAATGTTTTCAAGTATTTCTGTAATAATTTACAGCACTTACTATATGAGTGACTTTCAAGGTATCACCATCAAATCTGCACAAGCTTGCACTATCTTCAAGAAAAGCATCGCATTCTTCTAATTCTTGAGCATTACAAGGTGGGTTTTCCTTCTCAGGGTTTGGATTCTAAAATAAAAAGACAACAATATACACTGAAAATCCAAGCTACTGAATATATATAAAAAAATCTCTTTTCATAACAAAAAAGTTCGACAGAACAGTAAGAATTATTTGCATATACTTACATACTTAAAGATCAAGCTATTGTGTACTTAATCCAAACGAATAGAATCATTTCTGTTATGAAGGATAGCATGAGTAGTAGATAACACAAAATCAGTTTCAGTTCAAGGAAAGGCACATATGCCACTAAAACATGGACAATGAATTCCCTTCTGTAAGAAGCAAAAGTATACAATCCTGAAAACCTACACAGGTTTATTAAGTTTACATTAGTGTAAGCTTCTTTCAGCTTGCCATTGGAAATACTATTAAAAGAGTCAAGTCATGTTGTAGATACCTCTAAATACATACTTCTTTTTAGCTTTGCTAATAATTATTTAAAATTAATACCTTTTAATGCATATTTTTAATGCACTCAAACCAACAAAAAAAGCACATGTATTTTTTCCACATCCCACAAGTTGAAGGAAGGGAAACGCATGACTTTTACTACTAATTCAAGAGTAAGACAGAACATGACTGCATAAAGAAAGAGCTTACTTCTGCTAATGACACCTTGGATAATTTTCAAAACAACTAAACTATGTTACTTTTGTGATATATTTCAAGGACTAATTTAATGATAACAGAAAGGGACTTTCATTTAACAGAAGGCAAAAATATACACTTCCTCTTCAAGTATGAGTTCATGTCGCTTCTTGTGCAGGAAAAAGACATCATCTAGACAACTATATAAGCTGAAATCTGAGGCCAAACAATGTGTAAGGGAAGGTTAGAAAGGGCACTGACTCAATCCATCTGACAGGGAGGAGTTCTTGAGTTCCTATGCTCATTTTTTCATCCACTTCAGCCGATTATTAACTTTTTATTTTGGTTCAGTTCACAAAGTGAAGGAGATCAGCACAGTTTTTTTTTCTTTTAATTGCTAAACAATTTAAATCCAAAGAAAAAAAATGAAGAGATAGGTAACAAATGTCCTTAAATGGCAGAATCCAGAAAAATTAAATGTCATATATAACAGGCTAACGCACAAAACTTAAAACAGGGAATCTGTCTCTCTGGAGGCTAGATTTCAGGGGTCACTCTCCTCTATTAACATTCTTGATGGCCTCTGGTTTCCTGTTTCATTAGGTGGCTTTTTAAAAAGCCTTCCAGGTAAATATTACCATAAGCAATTTGAGGTGACCAAAGAGAATCTATGCCTTTATTATACGTGTGTTGCTAAAGTTGCAGAAAATATATAATATTTATTTAAATGAACCTAAGACTATTTTTTCTACATGATCATTACTGCAAACAAGCTGAAAAGTTGTGACAAAAAAAAAAATTATCATCACTTTAAGCTCAGTATAAGTTACAAAAGAAAACAAGTATGAAGTTCTCAATAAGTCTCTGGTCTAAAGATGTACTACAGAATCTTGCTCACAAATAGTGAGGGAGAGAGAGAAATCAATTTAGAGCACTCAACAGAATTTATTTTAATAACACTTTTTAGCCTTATTAAAAAAAAAAAGTAATAATCCAGAACCAATATATCAAGACCCGCAGGGAGTCACACTTCACAAGTTTTAGATGAGATGCCATTTTCTATTTAAACCAAAAGGGAAAGTATCAAGCAACCAGCAGTTAAAAGTTACATTTTATTTTAAGTCTCCCTGTATAACAATAATGCCAGAAAGTTCATGAGTCATACTTCTGCCTTCATAATTTTTCCTTTCAAAAATGTCATTTGCTTTCACAATCTATAAGTCAAATACAGTATCCCCAGGAAGACAGTATAAAAGCGTTGCTAACCTACTGATAAACAAGAAACAGACATTCTTCAAAATCACTTAAATCAACTGCCTTAAAAAAAGCTCCCACAGCGTAAGTGATGGGAACAAAGTTTATTTTCAGTACTAAATCAAGTCTCTTGTTTTGGTACACAGACACTATCATGGAAGCTAAATTCAGTCCCCCATGAACATACTGCTGTTCAAAGTATATTCACAACTCAAGTGCCATTACATTAACAACTTCAGTTAAAAATGAATGTAGTTAGGATTCTGAACAGTAACTGAACGGATGAGCTATGTTAATGAAGTGCAAATAACGATATCAAGAAAAGACAACATGCAAATGTACAAGAATTACAAGTGGTTTATTTTCAACTCCTTACCATTACTTCAGAAGTAAGATGCATCAGGCTTTCAGATATTTCAGAGCATTGGGAAGAGTCCATAATGAATTCCCCTCTTGTGTCACCAACTATTAGCTCTGGCCACCGCGGTCCCTCATTTTTCTTAATTAGAGAGATTTCCAAACTAAAATGCAAATAGAAGACAAAGAGTACTAATGAGCACACTGCATCCATTTCTCAGACTACTAATCAAAAAGCTCTAATGCAGATTTGAGCACTCCAAACTGAATTAATAACAAAAATCAATCAACAAAATTATTAGTATTCACTTTATAAAACAAACTATTCTAATGGAAAGTATTCTAAAGAAAAACATACCAATGACACGTGATCTGAAGGGGGCCTATAAGGATGCTGGAGACGGACTCTTCATTAGGGACTGCGGTGATAGGACAAGGGGTAACGGGTTCAAACTTAAACAGGGGAAGTTCCGGTTAGATACAAGGAAGAAGTTCTTTACTGTAAGGGTGGTGAGGCACTGGAATGGGTTGGCCAGGGAAGCTGTGAATGCTCCATCCCTAGCAGTGTTCAAGGCCAGGTTGAATAGAGCCTTGGGGGGCATGGTTTAGTGTGAGGTGTCCCTGCCCATGGCAGGGGGGGTGGAACTAGATGATCTTATGGTCCTTTCCAACGCTAACTGTTCTATGATTCTATGATTTTTAAAAGCCTAAGAATAAAGACACTGTATTTATGCAAGTGTCCTTGAGAGGTTTTGATGCAAATGCAATTTCCCCTGAAGCAGTGTTATTAAAACATTTAAATAGTACAGGGAGATGCCCTGTAAAGATTTCTATTCGAAGAGTGACAGTTTATTTGAAACCTAAGTACCACTTAATAGGGCTACTTAAGTGTGCACCACCTTCATATAACATCTAGGACAAAAAATACTTGTATTTTATAGGCATCAAATACTACAATAATTTATTATCTATATTGTGTATCTAGAATCATATGTCAGAAGATACGATTTCTGTAACCTGCAAAACAAACCAACGTCAAACTTAGGAGAACTTGGTATAACTGTTAGGAATAGCTAACTAAACAAACAAAAAACAAGAGAGCCCAATGCACCAATACAGCAATTTCATTTAATTACTGCATTAGACCAACAGATGGAGATAACAATGAGAGTTTATTATATTCATTTTTTAGATATACTCACAAGGCCTACAATGACAGTCTGTTACCTAACAGAAGAGGAAAACCTTCTAAGTTATTAATTACTGCATCACAGCAATAACTATTTAGTGAATGCTGAAGCAAGTTTCTGAGGCAGTTACACTGGTATTAGAAGCAGCATATTTCTACAGAAGATACTTAGAGCAAGTTTTATTCTTTTAATCAACAGATTTAAAGTGGTACTACAGTACCAACATTAAGAACCAAATGCAATTTATTACATTGAAATGTGTAATTACTGTTTTCCATTAAGACAGAAGCCAGATATTCATGTGATATTGGTCACTTGACTGAGTAATAAAAAACCTGAGTTACTCAGCTGAGTTATTTTTCACTATGATACCTAATAACAACTGAAAAGTCATATTTTAGTATACAGTATTAGTATAATCTATATACTAATATTAATACCTCTATTTCTTTTGGACATTTGCTATCAACAGGAAGACTAAACCCCATATACAACACCTTTTATTCTCTCTAATTATCCATGTGCAGCTTTCATGGTCCACAGATGAATACAGTTTTCCTTCCATCAAGGGAGGCTGATCTTTCAGTATAACACACATGTTATCAGGGGAAAAGCGTACTTTTATGTCATCCTTGGTGATGTCTTCAGGAATGTGAACTGTTATTGTCACATCATCTTCAGTCTGCTGCCAGTAATAGAGAGGGTCTGCAATTGGAATGATGCAGAATACAAACTAGATTACAAATGCTGTCCTGGATTCCAGTGTGCAATACTAGGAAATACAAAACAGAAGTCTGTGGAAGAGTGGAAATTTAACTTTTACTCTGAACAATTTACAGAAAATATACACTTACTATAAAATGGAGAAACAGTTTTTAGTAATCGAGTTAATTTCTGTCCTTTTTCTGGAGAGCATTTTGTATTCATGTCTATACTCAAACATGGTGACATGCTATACAATTAGCTATTACTCTACATTTATTGCCACATTACAAAATTGATAACCAAAATGTACTCTAAATACACTGAAACATTAATGATTAATAATTTGAAGAGACACCAGGTGCAGTGGTACTGACAAGCTACTGCACACTGAGAAGCATATGCCATTCAAAAATGTGAACATTTTTTCTTACCTATTTTGCCAGAAGCTACACTGACTATTCAACAGAAATAACTTTACAAAACCAAACAGCCTTCATCTGCCTCAATTGATGAAACAGAACTGCCAGCCCAGAGGTAACAACTGACTTCTGCTCCAGGGTCTAGAATCCGTCTGATATCTACCTTGATTATTAAACTGCTACAAGAAGAGGACTTTAAGAGAAACGGTTTTACAATAGGAAAGCAAGGACAGCATTAACTGGGTAGCGCACAGTTCGTCACAGAAAACACAAATATAGATACATTCATTTTCTAAAAAGCAATCTTGTACACGTTACCTTCCTATTTAGAAGAAAATTAAAAGTATGGATAGACCCTCTGGATGCCCTCAAGTTATCACAACACAAGATTTCATTGATTTGCATCAGCAACTCTGGAAGGATTCTTACACTGTTGCCTGTTACCACAGATTTCCTGTTTGCAATGGATCAGCCACTGGTGCTACAAGTATACTTCCCAGACACAACTAGTATCTGAGATAAGACAATCTTCAAAATTCTAAACTTTGACACAGATTATATAAAATACTAAAAGTTTTAATTTATGAGGCAACTGAACTGCACCTAAAAAGTAGCTTAGACTTCTCATCTCTCTTAAATGGGTATTAAAACTTGAACTAGTTCAGGTTTCAGTACTTTCTGTGCCATTAGATTTCTGTGCCATGAGAAATTTTCTACAAGTACTGCTGCAAGCAGTACTCCACATGTTACAGATATCTGGGCTTTAGCAACACTGTATGTGCAAAGCACAGCTCATTTCATGCATGTGTAAGAGCCACACAGAGCTCTTTACTGTGTTTCTTTAATCACACCTAGCACACAACTCAAGCTCTTAAAATCCATAAAACATTGAACTAACTAATTCAGGTGACAACTGCAGAGACACTGCATTATGGTGCTCAGTGCACTGAAGAACAACTTTGCCTCAAGATTTATACCTACAGACTATTCCTATTACATGTACAATGTCACAGTTGTCACAGTGTGCAACATTTATAAATTCCAGAAAACTGATCTTTTTATATTGCTTCCCAAGCAGATTTTTGCACCACGGACGAAGATTGTGCCAGTATCATTCAGTTAAGATAGGCCCATTAACTAATGCCTCATATTCAGAAGTAAAATCAAATCTGAAATGAGAGAGCTACATAAAGATACATATTACAGAGCTCAGTGATTATTATGATAAACTAGCTTTATTAAAAAGGTTTTATTTCATTTTGTTTTGATCATGAAGGAAAAAACGTATCGATATCTTTTGTTGAAGTTTATTATTTTTTCCTGAACTGCTTTTTCCCTGGAGAAAAGAGTCTATTACAGGATTCTCATTCTTTAAAAAGGTTTGAGTATTTCTTTTGTTTCAGGTTTTCTGTTCGTTTGCTTAGCTTTTGGTTTTGTTGTTGTGTTTTTTAGGGGGGAAGGGAATCTAACTCAAGAGAGAGAGCAGCCTATCACAATTTGCCAGGTAAGTCTTACCTTTCTTTTCCTTTGTTGCTTCTGCGTCATCATTTTCTTCTGATTTGTTGTCTTCACCTTGCGTAAATTTGAATGGTTTGTAGGAAACAATCATTAAACCATCCCCACTTGGCTCTATTGCTGCATAATGGGGGACTGATTTTCCTTGCAAAACTCTCCTTTTCAAGATTTTGTATCTGTGATCACCTATAAAATAAATTTAAAAAATATCTTAGTGGTAATATTTTTCTAGATGACAAATTATTATACAAGAGTCTCATTACACTGAAATATACCAACCAAAACTACCAGTTAAATCACAGTACAGTAGTTTAAAAAGAAACTTCTCTTCTGCTTTCCAATGAGTTTGTTAAATATGTAGACTCTAATCTAGCTAATCTAAAAGAATAAAACATTGACCCTTTTTCTTAATGATGTCATTATTGATCACAGCTAAAACCAGCAATTAACAAAAACACTCACAGCCTCTGTACAAACAAATTTTCCAAATACTTGTTTTGTTCCATTCTTCACTGTGAGGCCCTGACACAGGTTACCCAGAGAAGCTGCAGCTGCCCCATCCCTGGCAGCGTTCAAGGCCAGGCTAGAGAGGGCCCTGAGCAAGCTGCTCTACTGGATGAGGTCCCTGCCTGTGGCAGGGGGGTGGAACTAGATGAGCTTTAATATCCCTTCCAACCCAAACCATTCTATGCTACTTTTTGAGCGGCTGTCAGAACTTGAACAGCAGCGAAATAGCTAGGGATAACACTTTATTCATAATGGAAAATGCCCATCTTTCTCAACTTTAGTAAGACACTGCCCTTTAAAAGGTCCCAGATGTTAGCTACTGGCACCAAGGATCATGCCATTCCCTACTGTGCACCCGAACTCATGTGGAATGATGACTCAAAACACCACGAAGAGGGCAGGTTCCAGCACAATGTTTGTTCTTGTTCCATTAGAACCCTACTACCCACGGAGTCCTCAGTAATTGATCAACTTCTGAATAATAACCAGAAGTCACAAATGGATTTTTAGAAAAAACAACTTCAATAAATTCTCACAAGTGACAAAATTGTCCCTAGGAATTATTTAGGTGTCCGCATTTATGTTTCACAGAATCATAGAATAGTTAGGGTTGGAAAGGACCTTAAGATCACCTAGTTCTAACCACCCTGCCATGGGCAGGGACACCTCACACTAAACCATGCCCCCCAAGGCTCTGTCCAACCTGGCCTGGAACACCACCAGGGATGGAGCACTCACAACTTCCCTCGGAAACCCATTCCAGTGCCTCACCACCCTCACAGTAAAGAACTTCTTCCTTATATCTAACCTGAACTTCCTCTGTTTAAG
>WYDI02028153.1:0-163534 GCA_009867235.2 Psittacus erithacus | reverse complement strand
CCTCCTGTCCCCTTGTGCCCCCTCCTGTCCCCTTGTGTCTCCTCCTGTCCCCTTGTGCCCCCTCCTGTCCCCTTGTGCCCCCTCCTGTCCCCTTGTGTCTCCTCCTGTCCCCTTGTGCCCCCTCCTGTCCCAATGGACCCAGCCACCACCCCAGGGTAGAAAAAGGCCCTGTGTCCCATCCCGCTGTCCCCTGTCCCATCCTGTGCTGGTTCCAGTGAGCCTGTGGACCGGGTAAACCTGGAGACCTGGTGGCCTTTGGTGGCCCTGGTGATCTTGGACTCCATGGTGAACGTGGTGGCTTTGGTTAATCCAACGACCCCCGTGGGTTCGGTGATGCTGGTGGCTGTGGTGGCCCCAGTGACGGCTGTGAACTTGGTGACTGTGGAGAACCCAGTGGCTTTGGTAGACCTGGTCACCCTGGTGGCTTCAATGGTCACCAACCCTGCTGTGCTTGGTGCCTCTGGTGCCTCCCTTGGTCCTGGTGCCCCCTGGTCCCTGGTGACCCCCTTGGCCCCACTGGCCCTGGTGGTCCCGGTGTCCCTGGCACCCATTGGTGTTGGTGTCTCCACAGACGCCCCCTTTGAAGCCATCTCCAGCCCTGGCAGCGCGGGCCGGGAGCCGCCGCCGTCGCCGCTCATGGACAGGAAGAAGCACCGGAGGAAGAAGCTGATGACACCATCCAAGACCGAGGGCTCTGCCGGGCAGGCGGAAGGTGAGGCCCTGGATGCCCACGGACCCATTGCCGCATCCATGGGAGCGATGCCCCTGGATGCTCAACCACTGCTGAGCCCCACTCGCTCTGTCCGCCCCTGCTCCCCTTCGCTGTCCCCTGTCCCTCGGGGCTTGGCGGCTCTGCTCTGGTGACTCTGTCCCCCCCTTTCCTCTCTCTGCCCCCGCTGCTCTGGACCCTGCCACAGCCAAGCGCAAAATGTGGAAGCTCAAAAGCTTTGGTAGCTTAAGAAACCTGTATAAAACAGGTAACGGCTCCTCCTGCCCCGCTCCCCCCGCTCCTCCCGCCCTGCTCCACCCTCTGCTGCGGACCTATGGGTGCTGTGGGCTCCGGGGCACCCATAGGGGGTTGGATCCCCCCTGCCCCACCACCCACCGTTGGTTTGGGGCGTGGGGTTTTGCTCCTGCAGAAGAGGAGAACTTCGAGTTCCTCATCGTGTCCAGCACGGGGCAGACGTGGCACTTCGAGGCGAGCAGCTTCGAGGAGCGCGACGCCTGGGTGCAGGCCATCGAGAGCCAGATCCTGGCCAGCCTCCAGTGCTGCGAGAGCAGCAAGAACAAGGTGGGGCTTGGCAGCGGCCACGGAGGGGCCACCACGGCACCAGCCCCGCTCACTGTCCCCGTGTGCCCCCCAGGCACGCATGGACAGCCAGAGTGAGGCCGTGGCCATCCAGGCCATCCGCAACGCCCGCGGCAACTCGCTCTGCGTGGACTGCGGGGCACCCAGTGAGTGATGGGGTCACTGAGGATGCAGGGGAGCATGGGGGGACAGGGGGGGTCAGTGGTGACCCAGTGACACAGGGCACTGGGGCTGTGCATTGTTGTTGCTCACATGGTGCTATGTAGAGCCATTGGTCACTTGGTGCCATGTGGCAGAGCCACAGATTGATGTGTGCTGTGACGGTGCCATGGGGCGATGGGATGTCATTGGCCACCAATGGCATGAGCACCCAATGTCCTGGGCACCGTGAGCCATGTGATGTCATGTCATGGACCACGTCATGCGATGGGGTCATCTAATGCCATGAGTCATGTCATGCCATGGGCCACCCAGTGTCCTGGGTGAGCAAGTACCATGTGCAACCAGGGCCACCCAATGGGCCAATGTGTTAGGAAGCATCACGTGCTACGTGTCACCATGGGCCATCTAATGCCCTGGGTGAGGAGCCACCATGTCCCATGTGATGCCATGGGCCATGTCATGCTCTTGTGTTACCCAATAACCTGAGCAAGGAAGCACCATGTGCCACATGGCACCGTGGGCCACCAATGCCATGGGTAATGCCATGCCATTGGATTACCCAATGGCCTAGTCTAGGAAGCACCATTTGCCACATGGCACCATGGACCACCAATGCGTCATGTCATGCCATTGGGTTACCCAATGGCCTCGTCTAGGAAGCACCATGTGCCGCATGGCACCATGTACCACCAATGCGTCATGTCATGCCATTGGGTTACCCAGTGGCCTAGTCTAGGAAGCGCCATGTGCCACATGGCACTATGGGCCACCAATGGGTCATGTCATGCCATTGGGTTACCCAATGGCCTCGTCTAGGAAGCACCATGTGCCACATGGCACCATGGGCCACTCAATGCCATGGGCCATGCACCATGAGGTGCCATCAAGCTGGGGGGGCTCCCAGGTTGACGCGATGCCCCCATTGTGTCACCGACCATCTCCATGCTCCAGACCCGACCTGGGCCAGCCTGAACCTGGGCGCCCTGATCTGCATCGAGTGCTCGGGGATCCACCGCAACCTGGGCACGCACCTCTCCCGCGTGCGCTCGCTGGACCTGGACGATTGGCCGCGGGAGCTGACCCTGGTGCTCACCTCCATCGGCAACGCCACCGCCAACAGCATCTGGGAGAAGAGCCCGCAGGGCCGCAGCAAACCCACCCCCGACTCCTCCCGGTGGCTGCTGCCCCCCCCCGCCCCCGGGACCCCGCTGTCCCCAGCCCGTGACGCGCTGTGCCCGTGTCCGCAGGGAGGAGCGGGAGGCCTGGATCCGGGCTAAGTACGAGCAGAAGCTCTTCCTGGCGCCGCTGCCGGAGGCCGAGGGGCCGCTGGGGGAGCAGCTCCTCCGCGCCGTGCGGGACAAGGACCTGGAGCTGGTGCTGCTGCTCCTGGCCCACAGCAAGAAGGAGCAGCTCAATGTCAGCACCGGCGATGGGGACGAGCGCCCGGCGCTGCATGTGGCCTGTGACATGGGGCTGGTGGTCATCACCCAGCTGCTGCTGTGGGTATGTGGGGACACGGGGGTGGGATGGGTGGTTATGAGGTATGGGGGTGGTCAGGGGGGTTGTGGGGTGACCATGGGGGATGTGGTGTGGTCATGGGGACCGTGACATAGCCATGGGCATGGTGTGCCCCAGTGGGACATGGTGTGGCCAAGGGTGGGGGTGGGGTCATGGAGTGGCCATAGGGGATGTGGTGTGGGCATGGGGGTCATGGAGTGGCCATGTAGGACACGGTATGGACATGTGGGACATGGTATGGCCATGGGGGATGCGCTGTGCCCATGCGGGACAAGGCATGGCCATGGGGGACAAGGCGTGGCCATGCGGGACAAGGCGTGGCCATGCGGGACAAGGCGTGGCCGGGGCCACCCCTGCTCAGCCGCAGCCCCCCGGGATAACCGCAGCCTCAGGGGCCCATCCCCGCGCCCCGCGTCCCGTCCCGGCGGGCGCGGCGCTGACGCCCTTCTCCCCGCAGCACGGAGCGGACGCGCGGGCGCGGGACGGCCGCGGGCGCACGGCGCTGTTCTACGCGCGCCGCGCCGGCAGCCGGGAGTGCGCGGACATCCTGGTGCAGCACGGCTGCCCCGGCGAGGGGCCCGGCGACAGCGCCGGCGGCAGCGACGGCGCCCGGCGCAGGAGCAGCTGCGGGCCCTGCGAGCCGCACACGGCGCTGGTGTAGCCGCGGCCGCGGTGCGCAGCCCTGAGGCTCTGCTCGCTACGCGGCTCCTGCCGGCAGCGCTCCGGCTCTCCCGGTCCTGTCCCTCTGCCCGTGCCAGGTCCCAGCACCCAGCGCTGGTGGCACCGTGGTCACCTCCCGGTGTCGCGGTGTGGGGCACCGATGGGGACAGCGCTGGCCGTGTCACACCGCCCATGTCACCCCGTTCATGTCATCCTGCCTATGCCTCTCCACCGGCGTGGGTCCCGTCCCCCCCATCCCACCTCTCTCCATGGGTCCCCCACCCCGAGTTCCCTCCCCTGGCACCGGCGAGTTATACTCTAGGGCTTAAATACCACCCCCGGCCTCTTATTCCCCCCCCCCCTTCAGCGCACCCGGTGGGCAAGGCAGAGCAAGCAGCACTAGAGGCTTCGTGCAGACCTTTGTGTAAACACTGGGTGCCTTTTCTTCCCAAACAATACCACAGCCCCTCAGCACCTCGCAGAGGAGGAAGCCTGTCGCAGAGAGTAGCTAAAAGTATCGTTGTATCCTGGCAGCATCGGGGAAGCAGAAGGAATAAAGGAACGCTTCTGTAAAGAAACCCAATGGCTAAGTTAGTAATATTCCCAGAAAAAAAAAAAAAAAAAGAAGGTACTAGCATTTCAGGTGAGGAAAGAAGCAGCACTTCCTTTCCTTGAAAAAAATCAATGCAGAATTCCAACCCGATTATTTATGTCACTTGATTCCCTTCTTCTATACGTTTCTCCCGGCTACAGATAGTGAGCTGTCAGGATAATTTGCATGTAGTGTATCTGATATCTTTTATTTGCAAACACTCTAAAGCGCCATAAAACGCTGCTCGTTGTAGTCTAACTCGATCCGAGAACTAGTATTTTCATCTGTAAATTAAAGCAATTACGCAGCAGATATTATATTATGTGTACTGTGGTCTCCAGATAGTCATCAATCACCCTCAATCGAGCTGTCAGTGTGGGCAGATTCGTTTCTGGGAGGCAGTCTTCCAGCTGGGGAGAAGAAGAGAACATCATCATTAATTAGAGTGTGACCCTGGGGCTATTCACATGTCTGAACCCAGGAATCTCTCTGAGCAAGTCTGCACACCACGGAACAGCATTCAACTGCACCAGCAGCCCGGCTTCAGCTTCGGAGCTGACTCCGGAGCTTCCTCCACCCGCCCGACTGCTGACTACTCGCCCGGGCCCGGAGGTAGCTGGCCGTCGGGGGGAGATTCTGGGGCCGCCGGACGGCGGAGGTGGCCGAAGGGCTCCAGCGTCTTCCCCCGACGGCCGCTACACGGAGCCTGCCCCTCTCTGGGTGGGATGCTGCCTGCTTCGGAAAGGGGCTTCCTCAACCCCCAATTTTAGGAAGGCTGCGGGCAGCGGCGGTGTTTGTTGGGAAGGAGAAGGGGGTGATGGAGGTGAGACCCCTTTTCAGCCCTTCTTTCTCTCAGGGAATCCCGGGGAAGTACCGAACCACGAAGAAAGAGGTGGATGCTCTTGGGTGAGAGACAACACTTGACGCCTTTGAGGTGTATTCCCTTCTCCCTCCACTTTCCCCCTCTTCAGTCCAGCTGTGCACACCTCTGAGCCTAGGCAGGCTGGCTAGGGCCCTCGTCCCGCCAAAGGCTGGCTTTTCCAGCAGAGCTTTGCGATGGAATCAAAGTAGTTCTAACGTGAAAAGTCACATCCTTTCAATCATTCCCTGGAATACGCTTGTAGGGTTTCTTACCTGTAAGCACACGTCGGGAATAAAAGCCGAAAAGCAAGGATTGCCATGTCATGTGTTTTATTGTCAGCGGTAGCGCTAATTTTAACTGTTGATTAAATCTTAAATGAAGACTCAGTCGTGTGTCCCTTCATATGTCTTGTTTGTAATTGAGACTAATTATTACTGTGGGGTGGGAAGAAGCAGCTGCTCATTAATTAATTTCTAATTAAAAGTGCTTGCCAGCCCTTCAGTGACTAAGGAGGGTGGGGGAAATCTTAGCTAGTACAACACTGATCCTTCAGATTAAACCCAGTCATTCCCTTTCCCTCAGAAATCCATGGAGATGCTGAAGGCAGCCTCTGCCGGGGAGCTTTCCAAACTTTCGCTCCTGCTAGAGAAGGTTTCGCTCCTGTTAAGAGGGATGCCGAGACTCCCTTTTCCACGCCAGGGGAAAGGGTCCCGAAAATGAATGTTAAACTTCCAGGCAGGTTAATCTGAATAGGCTTTGTGTGACGTCAAAGGCTCGGCTCTTTTAAAACAACGTGCTCCTGAACTGATGTATTTTTATTGCTTTTGTCTCTCCCCCCCCCCCCTTTTATTTTTCCGTGGGTGCAAACTATGTATTTCTGCCGTCACGTTTACCAGCCTTGGAGCCCACACGTAACAAGAATTTTTGTTTCGTAGGTGTAGAGGGGAAGGTGCTAAAATCACTGTGCATCTTTTTTTATTGTTAATTTTCCCCTTCGGTTGAAAAAAAAAAAAAAAAAAAGGAAAGAAAGTTTAACATTCCATGTAAATAAATTAAATGTGGTTTTCTGCTTCGTCCTATAAGCATCTAGGGACCTGTGGTTACCAATCAGTTGGTACAACAGAGCAGAGCCAGGCTGCAATAGCGTGCAGATCAGACGTCTCGCCTTGTTTCTAGATAACCGGGAGCCTCTGTACCATGTCATATCCTCAGTTTGGCTATCCTTACTCCTCTGCACCCCAGGTAAGACTGTTTTGCCTGCCAGCGGGAACTGATTGAATCTCAGCCCTTGCTGATGACTTCCGCCGGGGCTGAGGGTGCAGCGGTCCTCCCCAGGGTTGCGGGAGCAGTACCCCGGCCGGGAAGGAACACCCGGGATTTCGAGTGTTAAGGGGTGATAATGACGAGGGGGGAGGGTTATAAATGTGGGAATAGTGAGAAGAGAAGCTACAGATATCCCCCTCCCCCTGGACCCCGGCTCTTCTTTTCTCTTTCCCGATTAAATACACAGTTTACCAATTAAACACCATTAAACATGCTGAGATCCGGACCGTGGGAGCATAATGGAATATTCTAAGACAGCAGGTTAATAACAGATGCGTGCGTGGCTGCTACAAACTCGCAGTCAAAATAAATATGCATGAGTTATTTGGGTGGTGGGGAAAGGTTAAAAAACGCAGATGGGAAGCGTGCTGCAAGGGGGGAAAACTGGTGTAAACCCAGCCTTGTGAGAGCGCACCAGAAAAGTTAGGTGTTTTTTCAATGCAAAGGGCTGGAGCGACGTGGTACAGAGGATTAAACGTCCACTGGGAGGGTGGTGGCTGTTGGGGGTAGACTGGTAAAATACTTGCACCTCTACAACCACCAGTTTATACTGATGGAAGTAAAACGCGGAAGGGGGGGAGGTAGAGGGGGTGACACCCCAAAGCTGCGACCTGATAAGAAATAACAAATATAAACCCGAACTCCGTTATTTCGGGAAGTCGTTCCCCGTCGACCTCCCTTTCCCCACGTCTCCGCCCTCGCCCAGCGCCGCTCTCTTTCCCTCTAGTTCCTGATGAGCACCAACTCCCTGACGACGTGCTGCGAGTCCAGCGGTCGGACGCTGGCCGAAAGCGGTGCAGCGGCCCCCGCCCAGGCTCCGGTGTACTGCCCGGTTTACGAGAGCCGCCTGCTCGCCACCGCCCGCCACGAACTCAGCTCCGCCGCCGCCTTGGGGGTCTACGGCGGCCCCTATGCCGGGCCCCAGGGATATGGAAACTACGTGACCTACGGCACCGAGGCTCCCGCCTTCTACTCCTTGGTAAGCCGCCCCGGCGGCACCGCCGACAGATCGTCCTCCGCGCCGGATCCGCGGTTCTCCGAGAGCGGTGTCCGGTACCTCTCCGCGGTGGGGGCAGCCCCTGGAGCTTCTTCTCCTCCTTCTCCTCCTCCCCCTTCCCCGCGACATCCCGCTCCGTCCGACCGGCACTGCCACCCCCGCGGTCATTAATTATTCAAGCCCGGGGCGGATCTCATAGTATCGCAATTAAAAGTCGCGCCTGACGCGGGCGGTGGCGACCGAGTGCGGAGGGACCGCCCGGGAGCGTAGTTTGGGAGGTGGGGGCTTGGAGGTGGTCTCAGACCCCGGCTCGTCAAAAAATGATGCACTCGTCCCGGCCAGCCTTAGGGGGTTTTCCCCCCTGCTTTTTATCTAGCACCTTAACAGCGAGAGTTAATGTCTCTATTGATCTCACTGCCCGCCGCGGCAGGGGGGGCCTTCGGAAAGGTCCTTCCCCCACTTCCCCTCTTCCCCTGTATCCTCCCCGTGACTCGGGTGAGCCCGGTCGGTCACCGCGGCGGGGGCTGAGGGCGGTGGCGCGGTATCTCTTACAGAACAGTTTGGAGACGAAGGACGGGAGCGGGTCTGCGCATGCGGGCATCGCCCCGGCGGCTGCCTACTACCCCTACGATCACACCCTCAGCCAGTACCAGTACGACAGGTAAGCAGCCCGTCTTCCCTCCGCCTCCCCCAGCCCGCCTGCCCACTCCCCGTCCCCGCCCGCCCCGCCGCGGACCTGCCTCCCCGCCGCCCGGCATCCCCCTCCCACCTCTGCGGTGCCGCCTCCGAAGAGCCCCTCTCCCGCAGGGACGCAGGCGCGGGGTCGCCGGCCCCTCTCCGCGGTGGTGGCTTTGGTAATTATCTTTTTCCTGCGCGGAGGCAGGCTTAGGCGCCTGGGCATCCCCGGTGCGTGTGTGAGTTTTGAACCAGCGCAAACCCACTTACTCACCGTTCTAGGCTCGGAGGCCCATTGGGCGCCGATGACCTTTCCTGGAGGATGTGCATTAAATATTCAGTCGCAGCCCAGTGTCATCTGCGTTAGGTTCCTACAATTTCAGGAACAAAAGGGTAGGAGACATTACCAATAAAAGGAGTAGGGGTAAATATATTTCTATTAACAGTTACACCTTGGGGTCGCCCAGATATATTCCGCTTGGGGACGAGTGATCGAACCGCAGAAAAGTGAGATTTCTGTGCGTTTGTAAGGTGCCAGGATTTCCCTGCTGCTTCAAACGTAGTCATTGACTTCACCGCCTCCTGCCAACACCACCACCGCCATGGCGCAGTGGGAATTTGCATGGCCCTGTGCTGCTGTTAGCTGAGCCCTTCCTCGGCCTGAATTCTCAAGTCGCCCTCTTAAAGCTGAGATGTCCTCCTCCATTTCTCCCCTTTCTGGTCCAGCCACCTCAGGGAATTCCGTAGGCAAGCAGACAGTGCCGGGGCCCTGGGACCCTACATCCGGCATGGCCGGAGGGAAAGTGGGAGGCGAGGGCGCTGTGTCATGCTGCGGGTTTGCCCCCTGTGTCCGCAGGTACGGCACAATGGACGGCGGGACGAGGCGGAAGAACGCCACCCGGGAGACTACCAGCACGCTGAAGGCCTGGCTGCAGGAGCACCGCAAGAACCCCTACCCCACCAAGGGCGAGAAGATCATGCTGGCCATCATCACAAAGATGACCCTCACCCAGGTCTCCACCTGGTTCGCCAACGCCCGCCGGCGGCTCAAGAAGGAGAACAAGATGACTTGGCCTCCGCGGAACAAGTGTTCGGACGAGAAGCGGCCCTACGAGGAAGAGGAGGAGGAGGAGGAAGAGGGCTCCCAGGAAGAGGCGATGAAGAGCGGGAAAGCCGAGGGTATCCTGCCCAAACCAGGCACTTAGGGCCTCGGCCGCCCGCTCGCCCCCGGGGCGGGCCTGGCCCCGCTGCTGGGGGCGGCCGCGGGCAGCGCGGCGCCGGCAGTGACCGTGTGTCTTGTTTTTGCTGTCCCTTCCCCTGCCCCCACTCCGCAGAGCCCACGGGCAAGGAGGAGAAGGAGCTGGAGCTCAGCGACCTGGAGGACCTGGACGCCGCCGAGTCGGAGAGCTCTGAGTGCGACCTGAGGCGGCCCTTCCCGCTCCCGCACCCGCTCCCGGGCGGCAGCCACCAGCCGCGGGTCGCCGAGCCCCCCGCCAAGATGCCTCCGCCGCCGGCGGCCGCCGGGGAGGAAGAGGAGGAAGAAGAGGCAGCGGCGGGGCGGGCGCGGAGCTGCCTGAAGCCGGCGGCGGGAGAGTGCGGCCCCGACCCACTCAGCGCTAGGCAGCGCGGCTGCGAGTCCAAAATGTGCTTCCAGCAGGGGCAGCAGCTGCTGGAGGCGAAGCCCAGGATTTGGTCCTTGGCGCATACCGCCACCTCCCTCAACCAAGCTGAGTACCCCTCCTGCATGCTGAAGCGGCCCGGGGGCTCGGCCACTGCCGCCGCCGTTTCCGCCCCGGTCAGTGTCATCGATAGGCACCAGGATTCGCCGGTCACCAACCTCAGGAACTGGGTGGACGGGGTGTTTCACGACCCTCTGTTCAGGCACAGTACTTTGAACCAAGCCCTGAGCAACACGACAGTATCCTGGGCCACCACCAAAGGAGCCATCCTGGAAACAGGCGCCTTGGGACGCGCGGTGGGGAACGGTGCCAATGGGCTTAAGGGGCAGCTCTCAAACCTGGCCCACCATGACTCAAACAAAGAGTTTCTGGCCTTGCCGAAATCAGGAAGCAAAATGTTTTGCTCCTAACAGGCCCGCCGAGGGCCGGAGGACTTCGGAGCGCTTGAAGAGTCAGCTACACTGAAAAGAGACTTGCGAGAGTTTAAATTTAAATATAAAACTTTTTTTCTTATTTTTTCTTTTTTTTTTCTTTTTTTCTTTTTTTTTTTTTTTTTTAACCGAGGATTTAAAGTTCAGTTTGCTCAGTTCAACGGACAGACTTTAGTCATTGCTGTTCTGAAGAATTTCTCCTGGCTGCGACTTTAAGGGATCAATGTCGTGAAAGTTATTTAATTCCATGTCCAAAAAGCACGTGCTATAGCGTAGACCTACTTTTAAAAGTTTACATCCGAAAGTTTACAAACGGGAAATTTTAATTCAGATTTAATTTAAGGCATGCCGACATTAGTTATAAAGACTTTCCGAGAGTTCTTCCTCCTGATTTCCTTGTTAGCATATAATTCACAAACAGCACTTCTACTAAGTTTACACCTACTGCACAAATTTATCTTAAGAAAAGAAAAATATGTTAAAAGGTATGTTCACTCCAATAAATTGTCTGTTTCAGAGGTAACACAAGTGGTGGCGTTTTGCATTGGGCAACAAAACATCTTTTAGGGATCAAAATTCCCCCTCTGATCCGGGCCCGGTAGTTCCAAGGACTGTCAACAGGCTGCAGGGAGAGGAGACTCAACGTTGCACTGTCGCTGTAGGAAGGATCGGCGGGAAGGATGCCTAGATGGTCCGCGCTTTACCGCGCAGTGCTGAACCCCGGCAGCCACTCGGGCCGGTGGGGTGGGAGGGAGAGGCGGGGGGAGCAATTGCTTCACATGGAAAATTTGCTCCTTTAAAGAACCGTTTTAGCTTCCCGGTTCCTCCGCCCGTATAGAGAGTCGCTGATCCGCCATGAATATTTCAGCATTTCAGGACAGATGCTTTACCGTTTTGACATTAAATAGAGTTCAGCCAGCAACGAGGGGGGAGGGGGATAGCGCTCTCGACGTGTGATTCAGGAGCATTCGGAGCCCATCCACCACGCAGATACCGGGTGTATAAATTATATCCTTTCTTTCCCCGGAAGCAGGAACAAACTTCACTTATGCTTGGATCGGGAAAGGGGGAGAACTCCTGGAAAACAAACTGCGATGCACTAGCAGACCCCGGCTTAACTAAGCCGCTCTAACCCTCCCAGAGCTGCTGCGCCCGGCTCCGCGGGGGGAAACAGGAGTCCCAGTGACCGAGCTAACACTGGGCAAGCAGAAGAGACTTTCTTAACCCCAAGCCTCCTCGCCAAACCCCCTCCTGTGGCTTCCCTCCACCCCCCCCCCCGCCACAAATAAATAAGAATACAAATATGCAAAAATAAATATAACCGAGACAGCATCTAACCAAAATATAACCCACTCCAGCTCGCAAAGTTTGTAGCGAGACCTGTGAGTGCAAGGACTGAATAAAGGAATCCGGGTGCGGATCAGATCAAGCCCTTCCCCTCTCTGGGAGCAGCCGTAATTGGATTGTATCCAGTCATATTCCCTGTCATTGTATTGACTTTCGCTCTCTTGGATGATATTATCGAGATCACTGAACCCCTCTGCTGATCTGGCTGTCAAAAGGCTCAGACAAGAGCCCCCGGCCTGGAAAACGTGCATCAGCCGAGATAATTTGAAGTGAAATTTTCATTTTGACAGTAAACCCCTCAATTTCTAAAGGCTCTGCACCCGGAGAGCTCGGTGGCAGGGGGAGGCTTTACAGAAAGCCCATGTCTTAAACTGAAAAGGGCAAAAGAACTCGAATTAGTTGTAATAGATAAAAGGGCAAAAATAAAGAGTCAAGGGTACTTGACAGTAATAGCGAAAGTGGAGTCTCCGGGGAGCTGCGATCTCAGCTAAAGGCTGGGCCGGCAGGAATTTTAATGCAGCCGGGGCCGGCGAGCTTCGCCTCTGAAACCCTTTAGACAAAGCAAATTATTTTCTCAGCCAAACTGAGGAGGTGGGGATGAAGGAGGAGAGGAAGAGGGAAGGGAGGAAAGGCGAGTGTTCAGCCTCCCCTCATTGGCGGAGGCAGGCGGGATCGGGGGAAAAACCCCGCCGCCTTCTGCGATGGTGGTTTTAAGGCCTGGAGGTTTGCGTGTGCAAGGGCCCGGCGGGGACATCAGGCCTCCCTCTCGCTGGGCTTCGGCTTCCGTGCGATAGAGGCCAGGGGGGGTGGGAGGAGCTTCATCCTCTCTGCCCCCACTGCAACAGCCGAGTGTGTATGAGTGAGGCTGTGAGTGTGCAAGGAGAGGGCCTTAGACGTGCCCCGTGCTCCGCAGAGCGCCGGGTCCCCCCCGCCGTCACAAGCCGTCATTGCGACGCGATGTGGTCAGCTCGTCATTTGGGAGGCAACCCCCGCCCCTCTCCCCAGGGATTAAATGAAGGTGGTAACACTCAGAGCAAAACACAGCCGCACTGAAATACCAGCAGCCAAAGGGACAGCGGGTTAAACATTTACCCTTTCATTTCCCCGTCATTGTCGTTATAAACCAAGTTTGAGCAAGTCGGTGCCCGTTGTACCACCGGAGCCGATCGATTCCCCCCGGGCTGGGGCTGAGGCCCCTGCCGCGCAGCACCGGGTCGGCGGCGGGTACGCACCAGCGGCAACGCATCCCCGCTTCTGGGGTGGAACCATGCTCATCAGAGGGAAGGGAAAATGGTTCTTGCTTTGGTACACGAACCTTATCTCTGGATCAGCCGCCGGATGCAGTGGCCTTTCAAAAAGGCTGCTTTTTCTTTTTCTTTTTCTTTTCCTTTTTCTTTTTCTTTTCCTTTTTCTTTTTCTTTTCCTTTTTCTTTTCCTTTTTCTTTTTCTTTTTTTCTTTTTCTTTTTCTTTTTCTTTCTCTTTTTCTTTTTTTTTTTTTTTTAAGTGTGAACAAAAGAGTGTGAGAAATTAATTTTGCCGTTTGAGTCAATAGCACAAGTCAAAGATCAGGTTCAGCCGATTTAGAGGAGGCTACGGGGCTGAAAGGGAAAGCCGGGCAGCTCCTATGGCTGTGCAAAGCAGAAATATAAAGGCAGACTGAGAAAGAAAGCAGGGGGGGGAGGTGGAAATCATAGAGAAACGGCTTGAAACTGAGAGACTCTAAATCATTCAGCCATGGCAAATTCAAACACACAAAGGAGGGGATGCTAAATTAACAGTGCTTTTTACATAGAGCCCAAATAAAACTGTAATCAGCGACGCGTTACTTTTCATTAAGCGAGTTTGACAGGAGCATATTCAGCCTCGACAAGGGAACAGGAGCGAAGAAATATACGGCTCTCCCAGCCCGAGTCATAAGATAATTCCTTAAGCTCCATTAACAACTCTTAGCCGCAGGAAATGGGCTCCCTGAAAACATCTCCAAATCTAAAAGCTTTATCGACCTCTCAAACCTCTGCTGATGGTTCTATTTTTTTAAAAAAACTTAGTGGCGAGACGTCCAGCAAGGTAATAGACTTTGACACAACACCTTCTTAACTAGAGAGAGAGAGGCAGGCAAAACGAGACCTTAAATGATATTTAAAAGGCAGCCAATTAAGATTTAAAATGATTGTCTCCTGAGATTATGCATGCGATTTATGTCATCTACTTTTTTTCCCAGGCATGCATGCAAAATTGCAATGGGACATACTGCCTGTTCCTTAAATAATAGTAATAATAATATTAATAATAATACTATAAGAAAAGACACTCACAATTAACAATCTTGTAACTATCTCACATAACTGTAAGTGCTATACTAGGAAAGGGTTGATGTTTGGGTAACCTGATTGTAAAACACCTTGTAATAGTCAGCTTATTTATAGGTGCCTAATTAAAAGGGATAGGTTAAATGATACACATATTTTCTATTTATGTTTAGGAGCACATTTCTTTTTATCTTGAATGCATGTTTGACTACTGAAGTTGTATAACGGGTTCATAGTCACAGGACCCAGTGTAGTGGCTTCTTCTCATCAGCCACATGAAGAGAGGCATCCAAGAACACTTTGTATGGGCAAGACTGTGAACATCACATATTTTAAAGATGTAATGTTTCAGAAGGAGACTGACTTAGTGCAATCTTTTTGATATACATTTGCCTTTTCCATTTAAATCTGACCTTCAAATAATACGAATGCTTGGGTGTGTGAAAATGGACCCAGTTAAATGCCAAGAAAAGAGTTAATGCTCATACCTCACCATTTCATGCAGAAAATTAATGCAAGAAAATATAACTTGCTGATTTTGTGAGGGTTTGGAAGCTGTTTCAATGGTTGTGATTTGTCAGTGAATGGGGAGGAAAAGGATTATTCAAATTCTACTGTGTTTCGGCCAAAGTGTTTAGGTCCCCACTTAGACGAAGTTAGTACCGTCTATAAAGTGATGAGTGTGGGTCCAGGCCCCACGTCTCTTCAGGTTTGTGCATGTAAATTTGTACATAAAAAAGTGAAGAACTTAGGGATGTTAATGGTCAAATTATATTTTTTAATTTGTCCTATAAAAACCTCTGTAATAGTTGTGCTTAGCCTTAAGGAGAAAGTTATTTTTAATGAAACTGCTAATGGACAGAACGCAGACCCTGAAAGGGTGACATTGGCATGTTTTAACTTACATTTACTGACAAAGAGGCTGCAAGGTGCTCAGGGTTTGTTGGAAGGGTTCTCTTCAGATTCCTTGTGAAATAGCATCACTGCAGAAAATAATTCCAGATTCGTAGTCCTGCCAAAAAGCAGCTTTAATATACACACCAACTACACAGGTCTGGGAGCAGCTTAACACACAAGCTATCACTCTCTTATACTGTACGACTTTACAGCAAAACCTTCATTTGGCTGGGAACTTGAAGATACATTTAACATAACCTGAAGAACTGAGGGAAGAGGAAATGCTTAGGAGCAATTCAAAGCCAAAGATGATAAGTGCTTCCCTGTGTCCTCCAGCTCAGTTGCAAAACGGATCTGGGTTCAAGGAGGAAAGAAAGACTCCACACAACCTAGAGAAAGTGCATGTATGCAAGCTTCACTGGTATCCTGCTTTCCACAGTGGGGAGCATGGTCCGGGCATGAGAACTGCAACAGACCTACTTACAAGGCTCAAGAGCTGTTTTTTGTCCATCCCAGTTTAAGGAAAGCATCAAAATGAAGGATGTGTCTTGAAGGAGGCTGTTCACTTAATGCTTTTTTTTTTCCCTGACACAAATGCATGAAAAAATTATTTTTTCTCACTGAGTGAGCGAGACAAAATGAGGGCATAAAAATCCTTTTCTTCTCGGTTTTACCTCTATTTGCTTTCTCCAAATCAGCATGTCATTACTTAAATTCTGAAATGGATGGATTTCAGTTGCAGTTGGTATTTTGTCAGTGGTTTCCATGGGATCTTAATCAGGCCATTTTTCAAAGAATACTTCAGAAATCCTTTCTGAAATATTGCCAAGGATGATGGTGGCGATGAGATGTAACTGAGGAAACACCTCTCTCCAACATTATTTCTCTGATTTATAATTCTTATGAAATGTCAAAAATCAAACAATTAAAAACAAAGTACTTGAGATCTCATCAAATCCATATGTATTCTATTCTGAAAAAGGATTAAAACACTTCCTAGAAAATGAACAAACCAGAATAACCAACAACTTACCTATGTCCTTATGCTAAGAAATGCGCTACGTCAAAAGTTGATGCATCTTCTAAAGCTTTTTCCTCTATCATGGTATTTGTTGATATTGGACTTGTAATGATCTGACAAGTTGTTCAGAGTAAGCTCTGTTGTCCTCAATCTGAAGGTGCTCAGCCAACTAACAGGTTCACTGTATTAGTATTTTTGCCAGCAAGAAAATTATTGGAAAAGTAGAATAGTGCCCAGGGAATGAGCTGAAGTGGAACACTTTCAGAGTAGGAGAAGTGGCATAAAATGAGTGAAGAGGAGTGCTTGGGAATCCTTTGTGAGCATGGTTTCTTCCTCCTGCAAATGGGAAAAATGGCCAGCTAGACCCCTACAGAAGGTGTGTAAGACACAACATAATGTTTTGGTTCTGGCCTGGTTAGGTTACAGCACATGAGCAAGAGTGTGGTATGTGACAGTGATGTCATATAAGTCAGCCCTGATGATATCAGTTGTTGGTAGCCATATGGATAGAAAGTTTTGGGGTTGAGGCTTCATGCCATTAGGTTGCCCTTTTTCTGAACATACGATCTATCATTTTCTCACTGACCTTGCAACACAAATGGCTGACGGCATATTAAGGAAAGGAGGTAGAAGCTGGGAACTGTTGCTGTCACTGCAAGTAAAGGTGATGGATAACTTTTAGAACAATATCATATCTATGATCAAGTAGAGATAACATTGGGGTTTTGAGTCTTATTTGCCACAAAGTCTGGTATACACATTTTAATTCTCTGACTACAGCCTTCACAGAGAAACAAGTGACAACCTGCTCACTTAAAGAAGCAATCTCATAATCTTACAGGTATAACAGATCTGAAACCAGCCTGCACAGTTTTGTAGTTGGTTTGCCACAGGTTTGGCCCTCATTAGCTGCAATAAACAATAAAAAGGTGAGGTATCCATGCTGATTTTACTGGAGAAGTAAGGTAGGAAAGTCCCACCATGACAGGATACTTACTAGAGGAAAAGGAGTAGGGAACAGAATGTTTTTGTAATAGGAATTGAAGCATTTTATTATGTCTATGCATCAACCTAGTAAAGATTTCTGCCTTTATTTGCACCAGATTTAGTCAGCTATAACTCAGATTAACTTTGTTAGAGTTTCTCCATATTTACGATACCATATTGGACAGCAGGAAAGATACTTGTGCATGAAGCTGACTTGGGTAAACCTCCTGCTGACACAGTTCCTGCATGTAAACCTGGAGGTTAAGACGACTCACAATGTGAAGGAATGCATGTAACTGGTTTAGATTAAGGATTTTAGGCATATAAATGGAACACTTCAGTGAAGCAGGCCAGTTCAAGTTATGTTACTTCTGTATTAAATTGAAGCGCATGGAATTGACAAATGTGGAGGCTAAAAGTCAGATTCCCAAACTTATTGCCAGGTTTACTTTCAAATATTTCTGCTAAGCCTCTCTTCTCTGACACAGGAGAGAGAAACATCAAGAGATTGCTCTTCATGTTCATCCGTCTGGATGAAGACAAAGCCTCTGTTGGGTGACAGACCTGTGAGGGAAAGAAAGAAATTTGCTCTTATCCCGTCTGCTGACACACCACCTAGTCAGTATTAAGTCTTCAGATGCAACATGAATCTTTGCTGCTGCTCTTCCTTCGATTTTTTTCTTTCCTAGGAGAACTGATAAAAGAGAAAGAAAAATATGGTAGAAAGAAATGTCCTTCACTTGAACCAGGAGTTACAGATGCAAGCTTTTACCTGTCGTCGTGAACAGGAGACATTGTCAGTACTGGGCTGAATTTTGCAACTGTGAGCAACCATGAAATACAAAGGTATTCCTAGAAACACCCACAACACCTGTTCTACACATTTAATGAAGTAAAACCTTGCCAAGATCCTAAAGTAAGACTTTTTAATTAAAATGATAGATCGTATGTTCAGAAAAAGCACTCAAATGATAATGCACTACAAAGAAAAGCAAGAGGCAGTGCCAATTTTGCGAGTTGTCTGAGGAGTAAAGAACTTACCGTAAGAAAATGCTTAGATGATTCTGAGAAATGAACCTTGTTCCATGGTAAAAGCAAAACAAAATGACATGAAGACCAAATTCTGATCCCAATCTATGCATGAATAAGATGCACAAACCAAACCTGAATTTTCTCCTGATACACAACGTCTCATCTTTTCCTGTTGTGAATCTTTGTTACAAAAACGAAAAGGTGAAAAGCAAGCAAGCCAATGAAAAGGACAGAAAATGAGTTATACATCAAGAAAGTAGAATTTCCTAGTTTCTGGAAACGACAGAAGTCTGGGAGAATGGGCTTGCACATGTACAGTATGGGTAGAATACAAGCAAATGTGATAAAAAAATAATGCTGCCTTCTCTTGAAACCATGCTCAGCAGTGCTTCCCACAAACACCAAATTCTTGCTTTTCGAAAGGCCTTAGTTAAGCATACACAATTCCCATAACATCTTTCTCCAGTTAATAACAACCAAATAGGCTTGACATGGTGTGTGCACAGTTGTGCCATAGAACTAATTTATAGCTGCCACTAATTCAAAGGTGTGGTTCCTCAATCCTGAGGAGCATCAACGGACCAGCTATATCACTGCCAGTGCCCAGATTTTAATCTAGACAAACTGTATTACAGTATCAGTCTGGAAATGACTCACAATGCATGGGGAAATCAGTTTGTTTACTTTACTGTCCTCTCTAATCAGTCTCCCACCAGGAAGTTTTGGGCTGAAGTTGAGCCTGGTGCTCTACCCTTCAGAGGTGATCTCCCAGCTGATTATAGCTAAACAATTATCCCAACCCTTCACAAAGTAATACCCCAAGCTCTTCACAATCTGACTTAAGACCTGGATGTTGAAGAGTGAAGATGCTTGTTACTCCTGAGTTTCAGGGACTCACGGGGAGGGCACAACATGGCGTGTCTTGAAGCCTTTTCAGCGCAGCTCCGTTTCCAGGGCTGCTAGAGAAAGGATGCAGTTCGCTCTTGATCAGCTGCGAGCAACTGCTGACGTCCTTCCGTCTGTCTAATCCCAGCGGCAAGGCAGATAGTGACAGAGCGGATCAAGGACATTTTATTTTGTGATGCATCATTTACAGGAGAGTGGTGAAATGCAATGTTCTGTTCAAGAAGAACATGTTCCTAAATTTGATACAAAGTCAGCTGAGCACAGGAAGAGATTCTTCAGACCAAGAAATAACAGCAGCTTGCTGTTTCCCAGTGAGTGGCTGCTATGTGAGGTTATGTATATGAGAAAGTCACAGAGGTACAGATGAAGAAAGATTCTTACAAAGATAGCTGCAAAGATTCCCCTTTCAGGCATACCTTGTTTCAGCTGGCATGCCCCTGCGGTTGTTATTTTTAAGCAGTTGGGACTGTAGATGGCCAGGAGAATGTGATGGGAAGTATCATTACAAAACCTTGATTGCTGCTGTCACAGAGATAGCTGAATGGTAGACAGATAGCTCTACAACTAGGACAATGTTAAGAAAAGGATGTAAGGAAGTGTTTTATTTTCATTCCATTGCTGTTAACTGCTATAAATTCTTCAGACACTGAGTCGTAAGAAGACAAGGTTCTCAGCCTTCATCTTGACTCATCCTGATTAATGCTCTGCCAGAAGGAAGTAATATATTAATTGTTTGTGATCTGGAAAAGGATAAGTCCCTGACTTTGCATATGTTACCAAAACTCAGTCAGATAATGCTGTCTTAAAGGCAGGCTTTGGCACAGCTCGCATCAGTGGGATTTCCTGGACTAAAGAAGGATGTGTGGCCATGATTATTGCATTCAACTTCAAATAAGGGACACCTCTTTCTTCAAAGCTAGAGCAAAGAGACTGAACACGCTCCACATGCAGATTCAAGTGCGGGATAAAACAGAAGATACTTTAGCGCAGCATACTGTGTTACCAAGTCTTTCTGTGGAAACAGTAAGCCCATCAGAGACATAATTTAAGAAATAGAGACTGGATATGCTCAGTGACTGCACTCTGCACAGAGACAATATATGCTCTTAATCAGTAACACATTTTCTAACAGCTTCAGCAATGACAGGCTGCCACATGTTTTGAGGGTTTGGATTAAAGGCTAGGCAGTGCTTCGAGAAATGGAGTTAATCACTTTTGACCATTTGATACCTTCACTTCAGAGCTGTATCTGTAGTACATTTCACCGTATGCTGCTGAGGCACTGTAAAGTGGTTAAGCAGGTCCTTTATCCTTCCTGCATCTGGACTTAGCACTTGCATAAATAACACTGTGGAAAAACCTTTGCTCAGAAGAGATCTCCTTCTTTCCTTTGTTCCTCTGGAAGGTCCTGAAGGTTCTAATTCAAGAAATTGTCAATTATGAAAACTCTACCTGGATGAAATTTGCTTAAAAACCCCAGAAGTTCAGTATTTTCTTAATTCTGAATGCTGAGTTCTCCTAGCTGTCGTTCCTGCCCACCAGATCTTGATTCTTTTGAGTATAGGAATAAGAATCACAGAAGCTGCTCTCTCTCAAACCATGACCCATCATATATGTAATTTGTTTTAAACAGCATGGGAACTGAACTTGCCTAACATATGCATATACAAATGCCAGTCATGATCGATACTGTTTAGTGCAGTTTGCCATTATTACAAATACAGGCAGAGAAAGAGGTGAGATGATAGTAACTCAGGGTGGGATTGTTGTGCACTAGGAAAGCTGCATGATAAATCCTGCAGAGTACTTTATATAATCTTATCTAGTGTAAACAATACCAGTTTATTGCTTACCACAATTATTTCTATTGTTCATACGGAGAAAAAACGAACCAAACACTTGCATAGTCTTAAATACTTGCATGTACGTACATCTGTAAGCAGAAATAGAGGTGTTTCCACTGGGCATACTAAAGCTTCTGAATTTTTTTCTCATTCTTTTAATATAGATATTTGAGCTTGGTCCCTAACATGTACATGTCAGCAAAAACTGAATGAATATCAATGAGTCAAACTGCACATTTTAACTGTGATAAAATTCAGTTCTATTTTTAATAAATTTAAGTATGGCATAAGATAAAAACTATTTGTATTCTTTAATACATCTGGACAGACACACGTATTTACAAAGATTGCTTAAGCAGTCTTCTCATTTTCCTTCAAAGTCCCCAAAGGATTGAAATGACGTATGGTAAGAATTCTTTTAAGGTAATCATATAAGAAAAACTAAGCAGACATAAATACGTGGTTGTTGACTATAAGATCAAAGGTCCCCAGTGAGTCTGTTGTGAACATCCAGTCCATACTGAAATGGAGTTTTATTCTTTCTAATCTGTTTTTTCCATTTTGTACAAGATGTGTGCTTTCCATATTAAAGTAAATGCGCATTGAGTGAATTTAAGTATGTGCATGTTGAGTGATAAGATTTCTGGTTTCGAAAAGAGAGTAAAAATTCCTACTTCCAAATTCAGGATCAGGTATTTAAAAGTGCTAATTATTTTTCTATTAGAAACTCCCAAAGTAATAACTAGAATACAATTTGAGTTCAGTGATAATAGTCCCACCTAGTGCAAAGACACCAGCTACTTCAGCTGAAAGTGGAGGCTCTCATTTCTCACCATTGACGTACTTTCTTTTTTAGATTTCTTTGAGGATATAAAACAGTAAAAAAGAAGATGGGCTTTTATGCTGCCATTTTTAGTCATTTTTCATTCTTTTCTGCTCATATTCTAATAATTAGCACAGTTCAGATGCAGCGATGTTTTAATGTCTTTATGTAAGAGAGTATTTACACTAAAAATGTTTTAGATAATTATATTGAAAATAATCAAGAAAGCATTAAAAATTCACATAATTTTCACACAAAAGAAATTTTGTTGTGGACCAGTAATACCAGCAGTTCTGCTATTATAATATAAAAGTATGATAATGTGACACTTTTTGACCAAAATTGTCACAAATTATTTACTCTTTAGGCATTTATACGTGTGTAAGAGATTCACAGTTAGCCTGTTTGTCAGGATAAGTTTGATTTTCAAAACTGGGCACTCACTTATTGCCTGGAGTTTTACTAGGAGTTTTGCTGAGCCCTGCAACACAATCCCCTGTGATGGTGCAGCCTGACCTTAGTTGGACTAACAATTTGATTCTACAGGACAATAATACTCATGAAAAGATTTCTTCAAATCCTGGCCCATCTTTTTCCAAGTACAGCTTGATAAGCTGGAAGCAGCAGCTTGGGAATCTGAGAAACATGGATAGCCAGAGAAATTCATGCTTTATTGAAATTAGCTGGATCCTTATATATTGTTGACTTTCCATTACATATGATGTTGGTATTTGACAGTTACACACTGTACATAATTAATTTAGTTCTTTTCCCCATAATGAACATGACCTGATTGTAATTTGCCCAAATTAGATAATTTTTCATAATTAATCATCATATCATTTATGTGAACAAATTTCAGGCTATGGTTTGTCTACAAATGCAGAGCTGCATCTTCTGTTATGTGTGACTGATCATGTAAATCAACTTCCCCTCCCCTTCTCTGGATACCCTTAGCTTTATAAATGTGAGCAAAGACAAAAAATGTTTCTAAGGCTTTGAAATTTTAAGGGAAAGCACAGAACATTCAAAATAAAAAAAGGCAGCAGGCACAGGAAATTTAGGACAGCTTCTGTTTTTCCTGTCATTATTTGCAAAACTCACCTTTTTTTTTAAAGGATTCTGTTTGATTATACTCATAGGCATTAGATTAAAAAAATAGCTTGGTTTCTTTTGGACACCTTGAAGTCAATCAAAGCACATGATTTTAAACATTTAAAAAATGCTTAAAGGCTGCTTTGGAGTAACTGAAACAGTAACGGAACTGTCTTATCCTAAGCCAAACGAAGTATGTGGCTAACTGCCTGATTTTATACTTATTTTTAAAACTTAAGCTTTTTCAGTGTGCCCCACAGAGAATTTGTTCCTGCACAATGAAAAGAGTAGGAAACCCAGCTGCAGATGAGTGTGTTTCACATAATCAGCTTGAATCCCTCCATAGCCAGTGGGAAGAGGTGCTTCCTGCAGCAGGTCCTCTGACCTCCAACACCCTTGATGGGTTAGAGGAATTCTGCTCAGGGTCTTGCTGTACATTTAGGCAAGTACTTTTCAGGGTTTTCCTCTTCACTTGGTATTCCCTGGCAGTTATTTCATTCTAACATGTTGGTCATGGGTTCAGGCCTGACAGAATGTAGGTCTGTTTATTTGACTCTTTTTAATAACAACCTGAAGGAAGTCCCAGGAGCTGACTTGTACAGCATTGCTGACACTGAAGATTTAAGCTGAGAAACATACTTGTGCCTTCACTCTCCCAGTCCCAGTCCCTGACTACCCACAACAGGGGATTGCTGCAACAGATACTGACTCCCTCCTTACTTGTTCAGGTTTCCTTCAAGTGCAGAACAGGGTGCACAGAAGAAACATTGATGACTCGGGATTTTTGCTTTAACATTCAGGCAAAAGCACCTAATGCGGTATCCTAGCCTGGAAAGCAGGGCACAGCACACAGTGGTATAACTTATCCTGGCTGGAGCTTCTTCTCAGCAGTTCTAGCAGCACTGTCAAACTTCCATTATCCTGCACACCGAGCTCTCAGCACTGGTTCAGACAAAATGTCTGAGTATGAAATGATCTGGACACATGATGGCCTCTTCTCTGTCTCTCTCTAAACAGCACTCCCTGTTGAGCTGTTCTGTGTCTTTTGACATGGACTTTCCACAAAGCAATAGTTGAGAAGGAATAGCATTAGTTTTCAAAAGTAAAGCTGGGAGCTAGATATCCTACACACCTGTTGAAATAAGGGAGGCATTGCAAGCATACCTCTCCATCCTGCAAGGCCTGCTATCAGCGTCATGCAAACATAGCTGGCATGCTGCTACTTCTTCCCTTTCCTATTAGCTTGCAATTGTGGTGACTGCTCAGTCTGTGCCTTACAGTCTTTGCTTTGATATGGCGCAAAAGGCTTCAAAGTGGAACGTGTCAAGGACTAGAGAAGGGTGGATTGGTTTGCTTCCATGCTTCATAATCTTCTTTCTTCTCTCCCCCTTCTCCATGTCTCTTGTCACTCATTCTAGTTCTGTACTGGCACTGTTCCCACCAGCCCTGTTGTTGTTCTTTCTTCCTTTCTCAGTCTCTCACCATTACTGTTCTGCATCCTGTTGTACCTAAAGAAACTTCTCTGCTTTAACCTCATTTCCAACTTCTCTTCCCCCCCCCCCCAAATTCCATTCAGTCATAACAGTAGTAGCCTTAAATAGCTCCAAAAAGCTCCAAGTGGCTTCTCAGACATGTCCGTTTCCTTAAATGGCCCTGCAATAAGGAAGAAAAAAATGTATTTTGTATATATTTACCCTGCTCACGACCTGAGAAAAAGGGGTTCTTTGGACGTGACATGAGGACAGATGAAGACAAGCAGTGATAAGTAGGAAAACCTGCTACTGGCTTCTGTCTGGCCATGTTCTCTTGCGATAACTTCATACCTCCTGTTCCTTTAGTGTGTAAACAGCCATCCATTGCTGCTTATTGTCCACAGGCTGCATTTGCTCTGCACAGATCTGTGTACTGAAGCTTTAGGAGACTAGCTGGAGCTTGTTGAGGGATCTCTAAATGTGAGGAGATCACTTCACTGGTCTCTAGGATCTACACTTGGCTCTTCTTTTGCATTTGCTCCCTTGTACCTCCTTGAAATGTAGGGTTTCTTTGTCAGATCAGTTCAAAAGGAACAGAAGTTAGCTGAATTCTGGATAGTAATGAACAAAAGGAGACATCTGGCAAAAGGCTGTACCAGGGCCAAGTAAGGATCACTAGCAGGGATTTTACTCTCCAAATCAGAATGGTGTAGGAGCCTCAGAGTGGAAACAGTGACAGGAGACTCCAACAACAAATCACTGTACAATGCCAAGACTTGCAAAGCTGGCAGAAATATCGTGTCTGGGAAGCCCGAAGTTGCCCCACTGGCCCCTGAGGAAAACAGCTCCATCAGCTCTTCAGATGAAAGGGCGCTGCTCAGGGGGGCTGTGATGAATCCGTCCTAAGCTCCTCCTCTACTTGCTTTTATGGCTCAGTTTAAGAAGCAGTGTTGCCATTCTGAATGGCTCATGGCAGGAAGAGCTTAATTTCTAGCATAGCACAACCACAACACTTGTGAAAAGGGAGAGAAGTGTGTTATTCTAACTCAGCTGTTTCTTCAGGTCAAAATGCAGAAGAAAGGGTGCTCCAAAAGGTGACAATTTAGTCCACAAAAACAGCAGAAAAGCAACTTATGGGTTAAAAAAAAAAAAGGATTTTTTTTTGCTATTTTGGTAAGCTGATGTGAATCAGCCAAGAAACCATGAAGTGCAAGAGCAGAAAGAGGTCTGCAGCTGGGAGTGGAGACAGGGAGGAAGGAGAAGGGGAAGAAGAAGGGATGTAGCATATTAATTTCCTCCTTTTGTCTGTAATAAGACATTATGGACTTGACTGCCTGTGAAACAGAAGGCTTGGGGTGAACTCATACACACATTTCAAGCTGATAGAATTGTTCACTGCTGCCATGAGAAGGAAGTCGTCCCAGATCCAAGGCTCTGCCAGCTTTGTAGGATCCTGTTGCACAGTTGTTTGTAATCCATCTCTCAACTTCTCCTTTCCTGCAGGTTTTCTTGTGGAAGACTTTTTTTCAGAAATCAGATCAGAATTAACTTCGTAACAGACATGTTCAGAAAAGTGTTTTTGTGGAGGGGGTAACCTTGTGCACCCAGGGTTTGCTTTGCAAGGAACAGACACACTGGCAGAAGATGACCAGTAAGGGAACGTGTAGGGGAGTCAGCAGGAAACAGGAAGCCATCACGGATAAAAGCAAAAGAAAGTGTACTGGTTTTGTAATTCAAATAAGGCAGAGACCTCCACAATGATGATACAAGGTGAAAATAATACAAACGTCATCAAGCTCCTTAGGACATCTTTTTTCTTGTCTTTAAATCTATGTCTTGTTTTTGCAAGTTGAATATCTGTCTACACTTCACTGCTTTGCAAAAGTCTTTGTGGTGCAAGTCTGAAGGGTGAAGAAGCATCAGAAACATGTGTCCTGCTCCTACAAGGTGCAGTCCATGGCTGTGTGCTTGTTCCTGGTACTGGGCCAGACTCCCTGATGCCACCAAGTTCCCAGGGCAGTCAGGGAGCTGGTTATAGTTTCCTGGTTATCTGAGTCAGCTGCTGCAATGTATATATACCAGATGACAATCATCCCACAAGGGACTTTTCCCCCAGCTAAGAATAGCTGGAGCAGTAAAAAGAGAGAACTATAAGGGAGGAAAGCTGTCCCAGGGTCTGCGCTGAATGGACCAGGTTGCAGCTTGTACTGCTTTATCATAATTAATAACAGAAGTGATAGGGCCGACAGGCTTGTAATCTTGGCAGCCCTTCAGCATCTGATCAGCCTCATTCGGTATCTTTAAGTAACTCAGATCTAAAGCACTAGAGCAATCAGACTCCTGTCAGAGGTGAAAGAGGGTGTTTCTGAGTCTGATCAGAATAAAAAGTTTGGCTCTTTGGAATAACGTCAAGCAAACCCACCAATGTCTGAGTGTAAAGAGCCCCCCATACCCTCAGGGATGAGCTCAAAACAAAGGCTTGCACTGTATCAGTGAGACTCTCAAAAAATTACTGCCTTCCCAAGACACAGGGGACACAGCTTAGGGATTTCTGCATACACAGGCGCTACCAGGCTCACAACTCTGATCAGCACTGGCAATACCTCCTCCTTTGCCAGCTGAGCTGCACAGCGCTAAGCCAGCACAGGCCACCCCATGGCACTGGGAGATTACTGCTCCTCCTGCCACCACATCTGCTTCATTTGCTTTTTTTTCTGTTTCAGTGTCAGGAACAGCTGTTAAAAGGTTTTAGCTCTGTTTCACTTAAATACCTGAAACAAATACACATTTACATACAAGAAACTTTTTGATAAGAATCTCCGACTTCTTATTGAGCTCTTTTCCCATGTAGTTTAGCTCTGTAGAACAATACGCACCATATTCAACTCTTTGGGTCACACAAGTAAATACTTTCATGCCTTCTATACTTTAGATCGTATAAGTGGTAACAGTGTCCAGTGATAATTGTCATTTGGGTATCTGGGCAAGACAGAACAACCAAAATGTCAAAAGGCTGTTAATTAGGAATGGCAAACTTGCACCTTCTGATTTTGCATTCACTAAAACAGGTTTTCCTGGTGAAAGTCTACTTTGAGCTCTAGTTTCATTATGTAATTGTTGTATGACATGTAAAACTCTCTTTCTTCTTTATCATTCTCAAGTTGCCAGCTGATATACAAATACGTAACAGGAGTATGGCAAGGTCATCTCTCCCACTCTTCTTTCCCAGGTAGCAAAGCTATTAACTTCCATTCTGAGTCTCAGCTGAAGTACAACTATTGCCACTAGAAATTAAGTACAAAAGTAAAGAAGCCACTTTTGTGTTACTTTAGTAGTTACTTAGAAATTACTGGTTTGCGTTAAAAAAAAACCCCTCATGTTACTTTTTTAAACCTACTTACTTTTTAGAAAAAAAGTACAATTATTGCCATTAGAAAGCCACATAGTGGCTTTCTAATCCACAGTCATCTTGAATTTATTGTGTTACACCAGTAGCATTAGGTATAGACTTAATTTTTTTGTATGATTAGATATATTCTAAATTGTCTAAACTTACAATGCCTATTCTGAAGAAATTCATGCCTTTTTACAGTGTGTTCTTACAGAATTACTTCTGAAATACACAGTGTGGCTCTTGAATACTTGGGGAACAAAAAAAGCATTTCATAACACACACTCTCACTGCAGAGGAGTGGTTCTCTACAAAAGGCACAAGATAGAAGCCTGAAAAGACTGGCCAATGAGAAAACCAGGTAACATCTCCTTTGGAAGATAAAAATCTTTAGCTCTGAGTGTAGATTCAGGCCTGTAGCCATTTGTAAGCCATTAGAGGCTTGAGGTAGGAGTTATGGCCTGGGCTATGAAGCCAGCCATCCCAGAAACCTGAACTGGCCTTCTGGCATAAAAGTCTGAAAACGAAAGTCAAAATATGTCCTTGTATATGCATTTGAAGTTGGAAATCTGTTTTTATCCACATGTCCTGAAATGACTCATTTCTATCCAAAAGTAGTAGTAACAAATAATCCAGGCTTCAGTTTTATGGCAGCATTATGACTCATGTCTTTGTAAATTTATGCTATATCTGTATTATATTACATATTTCTGGTAATTTAGGCATGAAAAAATATGTTTTCTGTTTCTTTGAAATAGCAGTGATTCTGAGTATTTTCCAATCCCATTCTGATTTGAAGGCAAAAAGGTCTTGTTTTTCTCTTGTTAGCATTCAACTAGACTGTTCAATTTGTATCCACTTGCCAAAGTTAACATTTGTGCTTAACATAATCATTGGACTATTGTATAAATAAACCATCAGAACTGTTCCTCAGAAAAGCACAAAGGCTATGGGGAACATCTGCCAACCTACTGCTCCTTCTGAAAGTGGAATTGTTGATTAGCTGATGGAGTTCTCACAAGAAATCAGTGATACACAGGAATTAAAATACCTGGCATGTGTGTTTAAGATTGTTTTACTTGACTTCACTTATAGTTCAGACTCCCTTACTCTTTTCAGTAGTTCATTATAATTCATTTCCACTTTTTTTATTTTCATGTTTTGATCTACTTTTCCCAGGTCTCCAATTTTATCATGTTCCAAGTGAAAAGTAAATATAAGGACTTCTTTGTCCTGCCTTGGAATTGCTCAGATGACTCATTAAGATGAGAGCATACTCATTTTCCAAGAAAAAAGACGACCACATGCTAGTTTTGATGTTTCCAGCACAAAAATCACAACGTGTCATTAATGGTTCTTCCAAGCTCACAAGCAGGAACTATTAACAAAATTTTGACATTTTTGCATTTTCTTTTGACAATTTCCCAGTTAATTGATCATTAAGGCAGAGATCACACTCATGCTCTGTCCTTGTCCCTCACAGACACACATCTCTATATGGCACCAACCCCCACCCAAGACACACACGCATAGGCACACACAGAATCTCTTCAGGGTTTCTTGGTCCCTGCAAGGACCCATGCTGGCTGAACCACTCACCCTGCGGCAGATGCCCTGCCCTCCACATGGGAGCTGCTGCATTTGACAGTGGAGAGATGAACCCAGAAAGGTCCACTTGGGTGCTGCTCCAGCAAACCAGGTTGGATGCCGTGCTCCAGGGGACAGCAAAAAGCACATTAAAAACGCACTGGAGCACATGCTTGATCCATGCCTGGTCCCAGCGTCAGTCAAGGAGCCAATGCTGCGGCTTGCAGAGTCCTGCTGACAGTGACCACATGAACCTTCACAGACAAAGAAAGGAAGGCAATCTGTTTCTTATACCTGAGCGTGGGTTTGCAGTACCAGCCCATCACAGGACCAAATCATTAGCCTTTTGGGTTTTCTTTGCAGGTTACAATCTTTTCTTCCAAGAGAAGGTCCCAGTCACTTTGTGTATCTAGGATATAATTTTCAGAATATATTCCTTGAGGACAGATAAGATTGTTACTGTGCCTTCACCCATCTAAAGGAAAAACTCAAGGATTAACAGAACAAAATGAGCTCTCTACATTTTTCATTTGCATTGCAGTATAGTCACGATTTAAAGTTCACAGTCATATAGAGAGCTATGACAACTGTCATGTCTGAGCGTGGCTGCAGTGCCGTTGTCAGCTAAGCTAGTTTGCAGTGGTTAGGATATGGTCCTATGTTTTGCATGCATTTGTGTTATTTTTCACAAGAATTCTTCCCTTCGTAATTATTCACAGGCTCATACAAAATGCACATGAACATGGTTACACACACAAGAGCCAACATGCACACGTGCATGTATGTAAACCCTGCAAATACCTAAAAAAATTGTTTCTTTTAAGCAAACCATCATCACTACACAGGAACAGTATTTTCTGCACAGTCGATGAAGATAAAATATTAGGTTAACGTGCTGTGTGCTTTATCTATTACCATGGGTTTGACAAATAGGGCATTTCTACTGTTTTTGCTAAAACAATACAAACCTAATTTCTTTGAAGTGTGTATTTTTTATGTTTGGAATTATGTATCCCTTAAAAACAATCACCTTTTGCAATAATCTTATTTCATATCTTCTTACTACTCATTGGGATGAATTGCTCATGCAGCAGACAGCATTTAGCTTTATGTTTGCATACCCAGCAATGTGGCCAGGTTTCATACTGCAGTGAATACTAAACCATAAAACTGCTTTTCAAAAGCAAATTCATAAATGCACTCATGCATACCTTTTTGAGTTATGAGGTGGCTGCAGATTTGGCAGTGCTGACTTGGTGCAGCTCTGACAGGTTAGGTTAAAGGATTAAGTCTAGTCTGTCTTCACTTTGCCCTGGCTCTGACACACTCTAAAAAAAGTTGTAGGCTGGCTCTGTGTCTAGTATGACCTCTACATCTCCTCAGAGTGACAACACTTCCCTTTAAGGCTCTTCAAAGGTCAAGGCAGATAACTTGTTGAGTCTTCCAGATACTTTCTTATCTGTGGCTCTTCCTCTTAACCTCACACGGTGGAAGAAATATGCAAAACCTTGGAGAAGAATAAATCAGGCTTCATAAGGAATAACTTGCATTGGATCAAAATCTATCAACCTTTTCTTTAATCCTCATTTAAAACAAACATCCAGGATCATAAGTGACTAAAATCAGGTATGTTTTCCATATGAAGAGATTTCACCGCCCTTTTTGCCCTGGCTAATTTGCAATTGAAAGCAGCTTTCAAGTACTTAAAATGAGAGAGCTGAGGAAATAATGATATGATGATAGAGTAGTTCGATGTTAAAAAAGAAGCCTGTAATATTTGTTTAACAGCTATTCACCTTTGAGAAAAAAAAGAGTGAACAAATAATAATGATAAGCGCAGCCTTTTATTTGGGCATTATGCCAAAGACTTTTCCAGAAAAGTGTTTGTGTATGCAGGATTCATAGAGGTTAATAGATTTTTAAGACCAGAATATCATCTAGTTTTCTGTATGATTTAGCCATTTAATTTCATCTAGTACTGAGTTTAAGAACTTGTGACTGATTGCAAAATGTCCTTTAGGAAAAAGAAAAAAACCCCAAACATTAAGTTTTGATGAAAAAGTTCAAAAAAATTTATCTTTCTGTATGCAGTGTTATCACTTTATATTCTGATTGCTAGAGCGGGTGCTCTTGTCTTCTGAATTCAAATGCCCTATTAAAAGGAAACACTTTAAGTAGTTAGAGAAATACATGCAGGGCACATAAATCTCCTGGAGCATGATTCTCTAAGATATGTTAAAAACTTTAAGCTTTCTGTAGGTTTGATCATAAGGTGGAATTTCCTGTCTGTAAACTCATTCCTATTGCTCTTCTCTGAACACTCCCCAAGCTTTTATTATCTTTTTTGAAGAACAGATATCAGACTGCATTTTGGCATTGGTGACAGTCTGTTTCTGGACAGAGATAATACAGCTCTCCCTACTATTCCATGATTCCTTCTTTATAAACCCTCAGACCAAAACTAATTCTTTTGGCTGTAGCATCAGATGAGGAAATATTTCCACTGAAAAAGTAACATTGCCTTTTCAGGCTCAGTGCTTCTTTAACTATTGTCTCCCTAATATTCAGTCTTGTACTTTTTATCCCTAGGTCCTTGCCCTTGCATTTGGTTATATTAAAATGTGTGTTATTTCTTCTCAGTTTACTAAATGATGCAGAGGATTCTGTACAAACGACCTGTCGTCATGATTTTTTTACCATTCCATCTGTTTTTGTGGCACCTGCAAACCTTATCAACAATTATTTTATATTTTCTTATGTGCTTTTGTCAATGATTTATGGCTGCACTGGGGAAAGAACTGGTCTGTGTGAGACCTCGGCGGAAACACACTTGATTATGATTCTGTAGTAATTAATCTGTTGGATATTTATCATTTGTATATCACATATCATATTGTGTTATGATAGTGAGAAATTTGCATGGTAATATATGGAAAATTGTACAGACATTCAGCCTGATTACGCTAATAAAGGTACCTTTAATCAGCCCGTCGTCTCTTAAGAAAGGAAATAAGGCCAGTAAGAACTATTTTATATAAAAAATTATAAAAAATGTAATCTGAAATTAATTATATTCTCATATTTTATTTTTCATATCTGTTATCCTATTATTTTGGTAGGCTCAGTGTCATCTTTACAGGTTTATTCTAATTATTGTTTTAAAATACAGGTTTACTTGCCATCCTTTAGATGTTCCCTGCCATTCTGGAATTTCAAAATGTTACCAGAAACAACCCTCCCAATTATTTTAAAACACTTGGATTCAAGTGATCAGGACCCTACATCTTCTTTAAAAAGGCCTTTATAGTTGTCTAACTTGTTTCTGAAGCTGGTATAGTTCTAGGAGTGCAAATGACTTCATGACAACTTTTTTTTCCGTTAAACAGCACCTAAAGTGAGAAGTTACAAACTCAGTTACCAGCTTAAAATGTAGCTGTACGATAGATTAGTGACATATCAAATTCCCAAGACCTTTGAATGAGTGACCTCACTCTCAGGCAAGTTTGGGGCTGGTTTTCAGTCCCTGTTTTAGAAGAAATGCAAGCAGGAGAGAGCAAAATAAAAAATCCCATGTTGTCAACCATCTGTGGTTTTGCTTGCTCTTTCTTTGCAGGGTATGGGAGAAGAAGGCCTCTGTCTGCCTGCGGGGCAGGGACATTTATGTGCCCTGTTCCCAGCAAGTCTTGTAGCCATGGTGCCACCGCTGCTGTTTGGCAAGTGGTATAGTCCAAAAAGCCTAACGTCTCCAAATTCACCTTATTGCCCTTTCTGTATGTGTTTATCTGTGCATATCTAATTTAATTATTTTCTTTTACCTCCATGTATAAAACCAGGCCCCTGTTCCTTTTAGTGCCAAAACATATGGTTTGTCATCTTTGGCAGCACATGAGATTTTTTGCCTAAAGACAAACCAAGGTACTACAGTGGCTTTGCCACAGCACCCTTCCCTGTGTGAGTGTATGTATCAAACAAAGTACCATACGCAGGCTGCCCTCAGGGTCTACAGTGCTTCCTTGGGTACCTTTGAGTGCATTTTATATTCACTGACTAGCAGGTAGACAAACATTTAGTAAAGTACTGAAGTTCAACACCATATTTTATGCTTTTCAGTCTACACCTGAAAAGATTAAGGACATGAGATTTAAATTTTCTTATTAAAGAGTTTACTACACATCCTTAAAGCCAATTTTCCTATGGACCTGAAAAACATTTTGATAAACTTAAGTACCCATTGCGTGTGATTCTAGAGTAGTTTTAAGCAGGCCAATTCCAATGTGCATTGCTGAGTGTAAAGTGGACAATGGTTCAACAAGGAGTAAAAATGAATTTCATGTTTTAACATTAGAGAGAGTAAAGAAGATCATGTATTAATTAAATAAAAGACTAAACAGGACAAACCTTTGGAACAACAGACATAACATTTAAGAATAAAATCAACATGTCAGGGTAAAGGTCGTAGAAGATCAAGAAAGACGCTAATAGTTGTGCTTTTTCCATTTTCTTATCGATCAATATTATGTTTTTCCCAGTGAAAATGCAACAGCAGAGTTATTGCTGACCTTTTCTTCACCCTTCCATTGTGTATAAAATCACAGCAAAATAACAAACAACTTCATAAGCTGCAGAGTTTTTCGAGCCAAAAAGCATATGTCTGAAAATAATTGTTTAAAACATGCAGAGAAAAAATGTTCTTTCAATGGTAAGAAGTAATCTACTTCTCTCCTAATTGCACATGTGAAGAACTTTGTGTCAGCTTAAAAGTCAATAGTTACACATCTCTTTTTGAAAATTAAGCACTAAACTTTGTTAGCATTTTAAAAAATTGACAGGTCGAATACACTCCCAATGACAAGAATAGGACTCAAATACATATTTCAACAAGGACTAAAACTGGATGTGTACATTTCAGTTATTACAACATTTCTGTGATTGTTCTAGTTTCTTACTTTTCAGTTTAATGCATCATGGATCAACGTTTTATTTATTAATAATTATTATCCATATTGTCGTTTGAAAAACCAAAAAAAGGCTTTTGTAAGACCTTTACAACATTACTTAGGAATGGATGACCACAGTGAGCAATTCAATGAGAAAAGTGTGTTTTCTGTTCCAGCAAAATGACACCTCCCATTTTTCTGCCACTCCCACCAGGAAGAATGACACAGAAACTGAGGCAAAGAGTAAGACAAATTAATAAAAAAAAAAAAAGGAAACAAACAAATAATTTTCAGTGATTTCACTGATTCCAAAACAAACAAAGTGAGTATTTTATCCCTTTTTATATTTTTAGTTTGATCAGTTAGGGTTAGGAACAGCCTAACATTTTACATATGGAAAGCTGAACTTTGAATGATTCATCATTGTGAGTGTCAGCATAAACCACAGAGATATTATGACATGCCATAAAGAAACACCACCTTCAAGTGAAGGAAGAAATGTTTATGTTTCTCTAATGTAAATAGTATTTGCAGATTCCTGTAGTAGAGGTAATGAATAATAGCTACCTCATTTATTGAAAAATATTCACAGTTGTCCTTTCAAAAACATATACTGAAAACAGAAGTTAATAGCTGCCTAGTGAGAAGTTTATTGCCATTTCAAATGTGCATGTAGTGAAGATATAATTGTTTTATATACAAATCAGATAATCATAGGATTACCTACATGAAAGTTTAGCTTGATAAACTGTATGGTCTGATGCTCAGTGATATGGTAAGGATATGTTTTCTTGCAGAATGCTATATGCTCACTAGATGTCTCTTTATATGACATACAGGGTGTGGTGACTTCTGTAGACAAAGGAAGCTTCTTTGTCTTCATGAAAGTTATAGGTGTTCCCCTTATTAAAAAGCCACCAAAGAATAGAAACATATACAGTAATTTAAGCAGCCATGAAAATCTCAGTATTTCATCTCAGATTTCAAAATCTGAACTTTGGTTACAAAATATTTAGGATGTAGACACAGAACAAATGCTTTGCGGGAGATTTGAAACCTTGACAGTTCCAACAGCTTTCACTGGAGCAGTGGTATAGTTGACCTACAAAGATATGTGATTGTTGGGGAATCTCTGCCTTCGTTTAGAAAAGTAGGCAGCAGCCAACCTGGCTGCATGAAGGTGCTTGAAAACGGGACCTCACTGTATTCCATGAGTATTCTCAAAATGCAGATGGCAAATGTGGAGCCCCCAGATGCATTATTTATTATCAAGGCTCATAATTCATTTAATGATGCAATTGTTTTACAAGCCTGAGTCCTCATTTGTGAGTATTTAAGTGTAGTGACATAGAAACAAACCTAACAAAATGTCACTATTGTGCTTTACCGTGCCACAGCAATTACTGAAGGCAGTATGCAGCTCTCACTTGCTCTCCTCCTATTTGCTATCTTTACTTCTGCACTAAATTGAAACTAACGCTGCTTGAAGTTACAGAAAACAATCTCCAACAAAAGAGAGGATGTTTTATTTTCTATTAGCGCAGCAGTTTTAACGTTCCCTTGAAATACTGGAGATGTGCTGGAAAATCACCAAAACTGTGGAACTCTAGACTGGTTCCAGTAAGTTCTGTGCAAAAAAGAAGATACCTGAATAAAATAAATTACTCTGATGGAGACATGAGAAAGTGTAGAACCTTCTATACTCCTTTTCTGCTATATCTTGGTGTAGAATTACTGCTTCAACCCCATTTTTCCATGTTTTTAACTATCACTAGTATCCCATGACAGTTCAAAGCTGAAATGAAAAGCATGCCAGAATCCTCTATCTGGTGAGATGCTGTTTTTGTGGAGGATATCTCTGCTTGGATTCTCAAATTCCCAAGGTAAATATTTCCCACTGGTGGCTTCATGGTGGTTCCAAAATGGCATTTTTCCCCTCACAAAAGTTGTTGTTTAGGGACACTTCTCCTGGGGTGTTACAAGTTTGGAATAAGCACGTCTCTCTTTCTATTGAACAAGATGCACAAAAAGATATTTCTATCGAAGTAGAAGGCTTTTTGGTGCCAAAAGACTTGGCATGTGCTGCATGGCTTGCAGCACTCTGCTTCTTCCCTGCATCTTGTCATACCTTTTGGAGAGATTTTAGCTTCCATTCCTTTTCCTCTTCCTTCCCAATATCTTCATATAGGTCCCCTCCCTGCTCCTATGCTCTGCTCATTCTGCTTGATTGACTCTCAAGCTGCCATTTGCTTCATCCATCCACTATTTTTCCTTTATCTTGCTATAATTTTCTTGCAAATGTGGTGATACACAGCTAATTTTAAAAGTATCTGTGCCTTGTGGGTCACACATTTTCCCTTATTTAAATAGTTTGTTATCTCCCATAATTTTCTGTGGAATTCACACTGAAGAAGGTGTTTGTGGCAGCGGCTGCATTTTCGCTGCGCTTTTTGGTGACAATGCAGATCTCAGCTGTCTGGCTAAAGATGGTTTGGAGCTCCTTTTGTTTCTGCCTGGAAGGAGTCTTGGAAAAACAATTGCATTTGTGGTCTGTGTGTAAGAAGCTGAACAGATAGTACAAATGATAAAATGTTTGGTTTTTTTTCTAAATAGAAGGATAACATGGGAGAAAGAAAACTATGTCTCAAGATATTTGAGAAATAGAGCCTCAGTAACAATGGAAAAAATAGGGAAAGTATGCACTGGATGTTGTGGTTTTTTCCCTATATTTTTCAAAGATTTGACAACTGGACTGTATATCTAAAAGTCTTCACAGGACATGGACAGTAATCATATGTCCAGGGTTCAGGACAGAATTAACCTTTGGTGACAGGACAGGGCAAGGGCATGCAGAGCATCACTTAAGCCTGTAAAGTCGGCCCAGGTGACTGCAGATCAGACCAGACTCAGCTGGGAGGGGCCAGCTTACTTTCAATACTCATTTTTCTCTCAACAGATTAATTAATTTTGTGACTACAGTAGAAAGGAATATGAGGACTGTGCTGTTAAAAAGAGTCTTGGCCCTAACCAAACTATGAATTTGCTAAGTGGCCCTGCAATAGCTTTCCATACTTACCTTTTTTATTTTTTCTTAATTTTTCTCTGTTATTTTTGTGTAATTTTATAGTTATGTGGGTTTTTTCTCCAAGAGATGTATTTGATTTTACATTTTAACAGATTTTCCACTACTTGACAGGGAAACGCCTGCCTATGAAGATCACTAGGAGATTTAAATTCCCCAAATTCTGAACTGAAAAGGGCTTTACTGTGACCTGAACCAAGCATTTTATTTAGAAAAAGATCCTTTGAAATAATTGACAACTCCAGCTCTTATGACTGCTGGGGGTTTCTGCCAGAAGGGCTAATGTCTGGGAGAGGAAAGTTACAAAATGCGTCTTGTATTTAAACCTTAAGAAAAAAGAATAAAAACTCACATCATGGGAAGAAAACAAAAAAAAGGAAAACATTTTGCAAGAATAAAAAATTGCAACGTAGCTGTTTGTGGGCAAGAAATCTAGCACAGTTGCTGTGTGCCCATCAATCAGAGGCTGAGATGAAACCATTTGTAAAAGTTAATAGAGCAAAGTATAATGAAAGACAAATTGGTGTTATTAGTCTAAAGTTTATGGTTCAATTAAACTAATAATATGCAGTAAAGCAAAAAGAATAATTAGGAATTATGATAAATTTACATGGGTTTGTAGAAAGATGACAAAACTTTACATATTTTGTTCTTTTTGAATATACTATCTTTTTGATAGCTTTATACACAGTTGCCTGGGGGCATACAAGAAAACTGCAACAGTAAAATTTAAAACAGATAATTACTTGAAACCAAATAGTATTAAATATGCAACATAAAATTTACAGTAGGAATTATCCTGAGAGCTGAACCAATTTGAGATTTTAAAAATAAAAGGATATTTTAAATTGGTTTTATGGAATTACTTGTTTATCAGCTTTATAAATGGATAAATTATAAATATTTTATAGCTAAGGCTTATTTCATTCTTTGAACCTTCTAATATTTACAAAATACATACAATAAACTGATCTATCTACTGTGAACTAAACCTTTTATGTCCTCAATACTTCTCTTTCTGGAAATGTGTAAAGGAAAAAGACCCCTTGTCACTTGACCAGCACTGGGCATTGTCCCTCCCCTCCTTGCAATATTGACATCAGGAAGACCAAGGAAGCTTGTACCCTTTTTCCCCCAGAAAAACAAGTAGAGAGACAGGTAGCCAGACCAAGAGACTTGCTTAGTGTTTAAACTGGCTTCTTTCCTAAGCCCCTTCAGAAGTGTTAAGAGAACTGACATGATCCTGCCAAGCTTTTCAGTTCAGGGTTTCCAAGAAGGCATGGCTTGCTCTGTCAGCAAGTGCCCAGTTAGTCTGGGGAAGCAGTGTTTGGTTCTGAAAAACTACAGTCTGCTTAGGTCAGGTAACTGCTTATTACACATTCCTGTCTTTGACAAGTGGGCACGTTAGGTTCTATAGCCATGAGCACAGACTGCACAGACATGGCTGGAATCAGCAGGAGCAGCTGAAGTTGTGACTTAGATTGAGAGGGTGAAACTGTATGAACATCAGTCTGATTGATGTCACACAGCCTCTCAGCCTTCAAGTTTACAATACATTTATTTATTTATTTATACGGTTATTGGGATGCCAGCAATGTATTTTGCTCATTGAAAGATGGATGGGGAATTTGCATGAAGAGAATCACACAGAATCACAGAGTCATTAGTGTTGTAAGGGACCTCCGGAGATCATCTCATCCAACTCCTTAGCAAGGCAGGGCCAGCTAGAGCAGGTCACACAAAAACATGTCCAGGTGGGTTTTGAATGACTCCAGAGAGGCAGAGTCCACGGCCCCAGTGGGCAGCCAGTTCCAGTGCTCTGCAGCCCTCAACATAAAGAAGTTCATCCTCAGAATAAAACACAAATCCCACAGAAATAACATCATTTTTCAAAATTCACATTTAATCTTTATCTGACTTAGTCTGCAGTTGGTGGAACATCAGGCTTTCTTTTGTCTGAATAGGGAAGCACAACATTGGAAAGCTGCAGCAGAAAGGAAACTGATCAGAAAAACATTAAAAATTTCAGATTCATAAGAGGAGAGAGGTCAGTTTTGAAATGTGGTTTGAATACTCCTGTGAAATTTTGTTAAACAGACAGAAACTAAAGAGAACTTAGCAAGAGAAAAGAAAATAAACCAAGTTAAAAAATAACAAGAACAAACTATTGATTCAGCATTTTCTGGGGAAAAAAAATATCCAAAACTGAAACAAAATAAAAAACCTCAAAACTCTAAGCAAGCCCAAACCTGTTCAAAAAGATATTTTGATATCATTTATAGACTGAGCACAGAAAGGTCTATCATATCTTCTTCTTGGGGAAGCTAAATTTCGCACATCCTTAATCAATCAAATACCTTTACTCAAACCCTGGGGCTGTGACATTTCACTCAGTCAAAGACAGAGGACAGCAGAGACCAAGAGACTTCCGGGATGGGAACCTGATTAGATGTATACTCAACAAATACTCATTACCCTCACAGCAAAGAAAGAGTATTGTATTTCAAGAAATGACACCTCGTTTCAGTAGGATTTCTGGGTGCTTTTGTCAACAAGATTGTAATCCCCTACTGTCAGAGCTTTTTTGACTATGAAATTTCCTTTGCCAATGACTGAGTTACATCTTGATCTTCTTTTCAAATAAGCTGAGCAAGATGAGCATTGAAAGCCTCACACTGCAGGGCTTGAATATTTTGATCTCACATGGTCAAATATTTTTAAAAAGAATGTCCCAGAAAAAGTTTCACATTTTTCCCCCGAAAATCCCTACATATAAAAAACTTCCATGAAAAAGGATACTTTAAACCACAACTTTGTTTAGAAAGAGGCAAAATGTTGAGAGGCTTTTACTAGTTTAATTCAGCATTTCCATTTTCTTGCCTTTGAGTTGGGTAAATTAATGGCAACAACTGATCCCTACTTATATTCAGAAACTATGTCTATTTTTTATGCTTGTAATTTGAATTTTTAAAACATATTGCTTAGGCAAAGTTATTTTAAGCTATAAGGCAACACTTTCTTACTGCAATAATCCATTCAAGTATTGTCTCACTCAAATGTCTAATTTCCATCTATGATTGGTTACTTAAACAGAGAAGATGTTTGGGTATTTTTCCTCTTCCTATTAGTTGAAAGACTCTCAAGTTTTCAAAGAATTTCCTGTAATAATTTCAATTAGAACTGAGCAAATAGTCTCCACCTACCAATTCAGGAAATGCTTTATTATCTTCCTTCTTGCTAACTCTCTGGGAAGAGAACCTCAAACAAAACTTACGTGCTGCTAGCAGGAGTTGTTCTTCCCCTTCTTCCCATGCAGATTACCTACAGTTTCGTGGAATACTTCATATGCAAAATCCAAATTCTTTTGAATGTCCTTACTGATTTTCACAACTGTATTATTATTATTATGCTGAATTGGTTGAACACAATAGCCAGTAACGCTTCACAATCAAAAACCCTGACCAGCTTTTCCCTCTTTCTATTTGCTGCATTTGCGCAGCAGCAGGGCTTGAGGAGCATGCATCCGAGATGACACTTGGCATTCTTTCTAATACAAGGCAAACCAGTTTTCATGCCAGCCTTTGTCTTAAGGGACAACAGTCATTTCAGACACCAGAGTGATAAAGAAAAGGAAAGAAAGAAGTGAAATCAATTTCTTTGCTTAGGGTTCTGCCTTGCCCTCTCCCAGCTAAAAAAAATGATCCCTCTCCCCAGACTGTCACTCCATTTCTGCCCTCACTCATATTCCTTTACCATATCCTCAGTGTTCCCACTTAGTCAAGCTAGGAGACTTTGCAGGAGAAACTCTAAACATAGTGCAGAGGTAAGGATAGTGTGAGCAATAGAGATGTGTGAAGGGGAAAACTGAGCCTGGAGAGAGGGAGCATTCCTGAAACAGTTTTTCCTGCAGGAAGCGCCAGCTGTGGTCCCCTTCTGAATTAATTCATTTTAATGAGATTATGATTCTGCCTTGGAAGTTCTCTTCCACATGCCAAATTTCCTCTTGCAGAATCCAAGCTCAGGCCTGGGGTGCCTTCATTAGAATAACTTATATAGTAAGAAATTAAATGGAAGGGAGAAGAGTTTAGTTTTCCCATTGTCAACCATTAATGCATTCTTCAAAATATTTGCAGAGGGCATTTCTGGAGGGATGTCTGAGAGGCATGGAGCTGCTTCATTTTATATGTAGAAGTTCCTCTACCAAATTTGTGCAGGGCCAGATCTACCTTCTGTTTGCACAGCAGGGAGAATGCTCAGTGGTGATAGGAGACCTCAGGAATGGCTTTCTCTCAGCTACCAGGAAGCTTCCTAAATACCAGGCCTGTAGAAGGGGCCAAAAAATTGAATTTTGGTACAGAATCTGAATTAAGGCACAGAGAAGTTGATGTAAGTGTAACCTACAAGTCAGAGCACTTGGTCGGCAGAAAGGAACTCCTGGAGGATACTTAATGGCTGTTGGATTATTTAAAATGTTTATTCAAGCAGAAGCATATCTTCCCTCAACTTACTGAGTGCCCCAGCTCACAGACTCAGGAATATGCCTGGGACTTCACACGCCTTTTCCATGTGATGCAGCAAACTTCTTTTTTGCACAGTCCAATATGGAAAGATATGAGCTGCACTACCCTTTGCTCAAGGGAGCCCACAGCCTCCTGCTGAGGGCTCTCAGGTGCCAACTTTGATTTTCTACAGGCAGAGGAAGGGCTTCACGCCAGGTGCTCTAAAGACTCGGTCCCCAGTCATGCCAGAAACTATCAGAAACTCCTAGCTTGAACTAGATAAAAAGGAGTGTTTGATGGGCAAAGAAAACCAAATTATATTTCCACAGCCTTTTGTGGTGGATACCTCTGGTCCCTGCTCCATGCTCTGGCTGCTCAGTCTCCTTCTGCAGCACATACCCTTCCTGTTGGTTGTGCAGGAGGCTCAGGGACCAGTTTCAAACTATAGCTGTGGCATATAATTGCTCAGGACTGCATTGTACCACTAGAAGTTCAGCCAACACTGAAATGCTTTCCAGGCTCAGAAAGTCAGTTGCTGCTTTCCAGACCAGTAAGAATCCTGAAGCCTGTGGAAGCCTGCATAAACACTGTGATCTGGTGTTTCTGAAGTGACCAGGAATCTAAATCAGCTGAGGGCAATCATGGGTGTGTTTTGAAGCTAGGCTTAAAACCATATTTTGTAAGAGCTAATCTTCATGTTGTCCTGCACTTCATTCCCTGTTCCTTTTCTGCATTTCAGCCAGAACCTGAGTCCGTATGTCTTTTCAAACAAACCACAAATAATTTTTCCTCTTGAATTTGTTTGCCATTGTAGCGACACTATTTTACCATGCACATAGAATTTCCTGAGTCTTTTTAATACTATAACAATACCTCAGTTTTAATTACTTGAACAAAAAGGTTTCAAGTCCATCAGAGTGCCTTTCAAGGTCTGCAAAGATATTAACTGATTCCATAACCAATTACCTACATTTTCCTTTACTTATTGCAAATGTGACCTTTTGTTAGAATTTGATTGCAAGTTTCCTGCTGTGAGTATATAACTATCTGTGTGTCTGAGAACGGCTACCCTCCACTCATGTGATGACTGCTGTTAATTTTAATACACTTTGATGGCTGGAGAACAAATAAGTGTCTGTGACACAGAGCAGAGACATCTGAAGGTGGATAAACTACCACTTTAATGAGTAGAAATCAGCAAGTAAAGGGGCCTTCCAATAACAAACCAGAAGACCTTCAACCTAAGCAAAGCAAAGTATTTTCAGTCTGGAGGGGATTTAAAAAATAAGAAGAATCCTACTTTCTGTATAGAGGTAGAATAACAAAACACCCCATAAAAATTATGCAAATTTTAAAGAAGAAAAATACATAAATAAATGCTCTCAAGAGATATCTATTTCTCTTACAAATGAAACAATGTGAGAGAAAAATATTTCAGAGGAACTATTGCAGTTATATGTTTTTATTACCTGTTGCTAGTAATTCTCCAAGATACAGAAAGAATTGGTTTGTAGACCTGTTTTCTCCATATTGGCACTGTATTATTGTAGTTTTGTTTTGCTTTTCCTTGACTCCAAAGACAATCCTCAGGCTAGAATCCTACCTCTGAAGAAAAATACGCTTCCAGATTTGCTGGACTCCAGAGGAGAGCAAGAATGAAAATTAAGAGCTGAAAGGATTTGCTTACAAGATTCAAAACTGTTACTTACCCTAAGTAATAATAAAGGTGAAACATATTCATTCTTTATAAATATTTAAATAGTATGAATCCCTACAAGTGAGAGGAATTAATTAACAGCAGGTAAGGAAGTACTGAGATATTAGAAATGTTGCAAATTGTGTAATAATATGTAGGCTGGATTACTTATTGTACAGAAAAAAAAAGATACAAATTCTTCAAATAAAATTAAGAAAAACTATTGCCTGCTTATGTAAAATGATACTGGGTTAAAGTTTGGCTCTTGAAACTGCATTCTTTACTGTTATTTCCACTAAAAATGCACAATTGCATAAACAGGTTCCATTGTGCAAAACCAGAAGACAAAGAGAAAAGCCTTGCATCTGGGCCCTTTTCTTCTTCTTCTAGTTTTCCTCCACAGTTTGCAGGTGTATTCTGAAATCTAAATGCTGACTTGTTTTCACCAGTGGAAGAGTTTGCAGAGTACAGCAACGTCTGATTACATGTGAAAAAGGAGGAGCAAGCAGAAAAGATTCTCTGAATTTATTCCTTCCTACTCAGTCGTTATTGCATGGTTTCCCAAACTGACGAAATGATCAGTTATTAGGCTACACAATTATTTTCCTTATGTTCCCAATCACCGTTCAGAGTCTCATTTCTTTTCAGAAAAAAACCCATTTTTTATCTTATTGCTCCTAGACAGAAATCCCATCTTCACACTGACTCCACGTGCCTGGACCCTTACTCCCTTAGTAAACAGGCTATGCAATAATCAGAAAAGTTCCAGAGATTTGTATGAGGACTTAGGGCCCTCTACAGCATTTTAGTTTCACAGCCTGTGGCTGACTTGTTTTCTGTTATCACTGTCAATTAAGCAAACAGAGGAGGGGCATTGCCTTTCTTTAAGATGCAAAACCTTCCCATTATAAAAGTCTCTTTCAGTGAGAATATTTTCTGCTGATCTCTTAATGTTATGGTCTGAAATTGTCCATGTGGAGTCAGATTATTTTATCTTAGTTGCTGGAAGACAGAATTTCAGAGAACTTCATAAAAGAAAAAACAGCTGATTCCAAGAGTCAGATGAGAAAAAAAACCCTAAACCTAAAATAAAACAGGCAGGAAAGAGCTTTCAGTCTGACCCCCATCATCACTATTTCATCCTTGCTTAGGTAAATTTTAATGGCCACTTTGTGGTCACTACCATTAAGTGGTCCCACAGTTTGCTAGGACTTGCACTGTTGGCATAGGCCATCTACAGAGTCATCCAAAACTCAGGATGCTGCTCTCCTTTTTTTTTGTTTCTATCTAGGTCACTGGGAGAAGGTTGTCTTCATCCCATTACCTGAGTACATGCTGACAGTACATAGTCAAGTACCTCAGCTACATTATCTGAGCAGCTCCATGGCTGGTAGGTAGCTGACCTCCACCAAAATTGCCCTTCTAGTCTTCTAATGTCAAAACCCTGCCAGGATATGGCTACCAGCTTGTATCAACAGCTTTTATTCTAATGGCCCCAGGAGTTACCAGCAGTTATTCTTAATCCACCACTGTTATCTTTCCAACCAGACAATGAGCTTTCTAAGCCTCCTGCATTGTCCATAGGTTCTCCACTAGCAGTAAAGTTCTGTATCAGAAAGAAATGTTTCAAGACGTTAATAAATACTCTCTTTCCTTTAGTACACCAGACTGGAGTCCTGTAGATACCTGGTGCTCACATGGCTGTTTGGAAAAGAAAGGCAGTTCCCAAAGCAGTACTGAAATGGCAAGAGCATGAGGGCAGGCAAAGCTCAAGCTGTCAGAGCTATATTGATCATAGGACAGCACGTGAGTTGCCAGCTTGTATCCAGGCTTGGCCTTCTACAATGCAACTAGCTGACATATTGCACAGCATTTTGGATTACAAATTGACACAAAAGGGTTGAAAATGATCCTGAGGAGGATGAGCGAGGTTTGTGCTTAGCAGTAGCCTCAGACTGGAACTAGCTCATCAGCCAACAGACATAGTCAAAAGAGATCTGGTACACAACTCCAAAGGCTTGGGTGGCATTTCCAAGAGGAATGACTGGTGACAAGTAGTTCCAAATAACTTCTTAAAAAATCAATCCTGAATCCATGTTCATGCTGAATAGAAACTATCTGTAAAACAGAGCACTTAGTAGAACATTGTTCACAAAAAGGTTCAGTCACTCTTGCCTTTTTGTATCAGTGGGATCTGTGATTTTCTTTTTCTGGTTCTCAGTAAGTATTACTAAAGCAAGCCGGAGGGAGGACGTGCTTGTATTACAATGGATTTGGGTTTTTTTGGTAAAATGTAGTTCATAACCAGATATATGCCACTCACTTCATGACCCCCAGATTGTGAAATCCAATGAAATAGCAAATCTTACCAAATCTGTTTATATTAAGGACAAAAAGCATTTCAAATAGAAGACAATCAAGACAAATTAGAAATCAAAATGATACAAGATGCAAAGCTACATGTCTTTGAGAACTGAAACTCCTTGCTGTTGGAACATAATTGTATTTACGCAACATCCTGCAAAATGTCCCTGATCTGTATCTTTCCCCATTATCATTTTATTTGTCCTGTTCTTGTCTTATTATTTTCCAGTGTGAAGTTACTTATGCATTTCAGTCTTTTTTTATCTCTTAGAACTGAATTTGTCTTTTTTTTTTTTTTCTTTTTTTGACTACATCATAAGCTTCTAAAATTAATTACAAAAATATTGATAAAACCAGTAAGGAAAATAGCAATAGCAAAGAAAGTTATGTATTTCCAATACATACCTATTAAAATGCAGTCAGACTTTACAAACCACATCTTAAAAGTTGTACTGCAGGCTGTTAAATTTCTTTATGAGTAATAAAAAGGAAAGTGTAATGCTTTGTGTCAGTGAAAGTGTTACAGGACCAGCTATGCAGTGACAGGGGTTTTCAAAGTGATTTGGTTTTTGCTCCTCCCTCTGCAATAGCAGAACAATTTTAACCACTGTGTAGATTGAGACAGATGGCCACATTAGTAGCCACTGGTCTTGCTGTTGAAGCAGAATGACAAGAGGAATTTCACTGCCTTCAGAGGCTAGAGGTATCGGATGTGCAAGACAGACAGGATGAGCGAGATTCAGCTGCCTAAGCATTGTCACCTCATGCTATCTGAGATGCCCTGGGCAGCCACAACATCTGCATGGGGCTGGCAGGTCTGAGGTAGGACTTCAGGGAGATCCACTCCCTCACAAACGGGAGGTGGAGGCCAGGCAGGCTTAAAATGTCAGAGCCAATACCAAAAGTGATACTTGACACTCCTGTTTAGGCAATTGAAATTTTCCACTCCTCCCTGAGTATTCATTAGCTTGACCTTGGAGCCCCGGAGGCTGTAGCTCACCTTTCACTTCATTCCTACTGGAAAATGGAATTTCTCCAGAGATTTCATTGAAACCGAACCTTGCACCCCAACATTTTGATTCCCCAGCTATAGGAAAGGATTGAAAAGATTTTGTGTCTATTTCCTTTCTTTTTCTTTAGGAATTCACAGAAATTACGGGATACACTAGCTGGGCCCTCACACCTCACTTCTGGCCACCATGGCAGAACATAAGGGAAACCCTCCTGGAGGTGTTAAGGTTTGCTAAAAATTTTCAATCTCTTTTTGAATTAAATGCCAAAGACTCCTGACCTCTCACAAAATAAATAAAAGCTACTGAAATCCTTGCAATCTTATAACATGTTCATTGGAGAGTACTCTCAGAAGGTGAAAGATCTGCTCTGAAATACTTATTAATTTGGAAACAAGGAACTCAATCCACTTCTCCTACCAGCCAGGAGACTGCCTGCAGCAGAAAACCATTGAAGAATTGCAGGTGCAGCCTTCCCAGGCTTGACAGAGCTGTTCCATCTCATGTTAATAATTAAATATTCATTGGAGCATGGACCAGAACCTGACTCTCCCACTTCCCAGGTGATAGCCCTAATTACATGCCTATGTCATCAATCTCTGTCTCTCCTGTAATGAATTGTCATTATTTGTATATACTGGAAGAGTTTTAACAGAAGACAGCTCCCCACCCTCTTCTCCTCCCCTCTGAATATCTGACAGCCAAGAGGTTGCAGCACTCTCTGGCACAGATGAAGAGCTGGGTTCAAGTCTTTCCTCTGAATTATATGGAGTAATGAATCTGAGAAGAGGCACATGGGGAATAGCCATAGTCACTGCAAGGTAGCCCTTGAAGACTCTTCCTTTGGCTAAGCTAAGGGGAACTGAACCCGGTGGGAATTCAACTGAGGTCATTATGAAGAAGGGTCCTGATCAGGCTGGCTGTGGGTATGTGTTTGCGCATGCCCATTAGCCACTGAACTGGAGCTTTAACAATGTTGCTAGTTCCTTAAGTCTAGAGTTATGCGCCAAAAGGAACACACGGATGCTTAAATCTCTGCACATCTAGCCCTTGTTATCTACAGGATTACCTACAGAGGTATACATTGCTTCAAATAGTTTTCTAATGAGAGACAGTATCAGTAATTTATATACTGGCTATATGCCCCGGATTATCCCTTCAGGTGTCATTGCACAGCCTTTGCCACTGACTTGAACAACATAAAGATTTCACATTAAGACTCACAGAAAAGATCCTTCAGACTCTATAATCACATATTGCCTCTCCAGGGCATTTTCTACAGTGCAATACCGTATTTTCATATCCACTACTCACATGCACTGTAATGCTTTCAGCACTAACACTGCTGAAATTACTTGTGCAGCCTTTAAATAGGCTGGTTTTACTACACTAAGTAGGTGTTTCCCCAGAGTTTACCATAGTTAGATGCTTCCTGAAATATGGCACAAGATAATTCATTTATTACAAGTTAAGAGTCTGTTGATGCTTACCTGTTCTTTAGGAAAACAAATGAAACTAGAACTGGTAAGCTTAGTGCTATTTATAATAGACTCACTAGCTTTGTGCACCCTCTGTGTGCGCAGAATTACTAACGCTACAGTGTAGGAAAGCTTTTTCTATTACACTCTGGTCAAAAGAGAGCGTGGATTATTTTTTTACATGACGCCTTTACACATTAACTTCTTTAATATTGTAGCCTCTTTCATCACTGTCTGAGTGCTTTGCCAAGTCAAGCTGCAGCAGGGGCTAATGCAGTCCCCACGTGACTGGGAGAGGCGAGGGACAGAAGATGAGTTTTACCCCTTGCACACCTGATCACATACTGGGGCATGATCCTTCTTGCCCCACTGTACACTACCCAGGACAAGGCTCCCACTTGCCAGCTGATGCATGGTGCCACAGTTCCCCTTCAGCAATCTGCATCTGTGACCAAGATGCCAAGGAGAAACCACAATGCTGTTTCCCATACCCAGGCTCTCAGTGAGCAACAAGGAGATGGAGAAGGGGATTACTGTGCCATTATCTGCTTCTGTAAATCTACACCTGCAGATATTGACTGAATTCTAGTATAGATAATATGCCCATAGCCAATCCATGCCCATACTACCTATCTTTGGTCCTTCCCTCTTGCATTTATCATGTTTGTTTTAAAAGTAATTAAAATGTAAGGCAGCAATAATTGAAACAGTGCTTTATAAAATCCATTTAAAACTGTAATTTTGAAAATGGTCCCATGTAGATCTTTTGCACTCCAATTCTGCTTTTCCTAACAGTAGTTACAAGAGTATCACCCCCGTGAGTTATTTAGAATTACTCTTAATTTCACCCTAACAGAGGTGACAGGAGAATCAGGCATTAGCATGCTCAAAGGAAGAAGAAAACTGCACGTAAAACTGAATTTTCGCTTTGTTAGTGCCAGCATTCAAATATCATACCCTCATCTCAGCATGGTCTTTGTGAAGCCAGAGAGAGATGAGCAGCAGGACAGCATATATTGATTCAGGAGGTCTTATGGGACCAAGAGGAAAATTTCACTAGCAGTTGGGTATGAGGGAGGGAATGGCACACTGCTAGGGCTTGGATCATAGAGCTTCTACAGCAGGAATGGCAGAAAGAGCAGGGAGAACATCTATTAGGACTCAAATGCGCTTCCTGAAATACAGCTACAAGCATTATTGATTTAATCTCCTTCCATCCACACAGGAGAAACACAAATTTTACCTCTGCTTATCATTGTTTTATTTTTAAGAAACTAAAAGCCCAGCCATAATCTCTCATAAATGAATAAGAAAAACATTATTAAAAACATGAAAAAGGGAAAGGAACAATGGTGGCTGAGCAGTTGACTTCACTGCTGTACAGAACATACTAGTACATCTACCTTATCACATTATTATTATTGTGATGGCTTGCCATGCCATCTAGCAGGGACTCGGGGTACTACCAGTTCTGGGAAAGAGGTAAAAAGGCAATACAAAAGCAAGACAAGGAAAAAGTTCCGAAATATATATTTACCAAGAGTAAATATAAGCATTTGCATTTCTTCAGATAAAGACATTTCTGAATGAAGAGTAGCCTCTACAAAAAGATATCGTTTACCTTTAATTTTGTACTACAGACTGAGCACTTTCACAAGTTTACTACATATTGTGTATGAAAATATTTTTCTTCTACTTTTAAATCTCATGTTTGCTCATTTTTTCTAATATTAACAAAGGAAATCTGCAGCAGTTGGTTTTCTATACATTATGCAGCATTTCTATTTCACCTCTGTTGTGCTCATTTTCTTAATCTCTTCTCCGAATGTTTTTCTGGTGCTTCTTTGTGTTGAACCCCTCATGCTTCTAGACCAATACTGAGACTGCACTCACAGTGGTTTGTGAAATCACTGTTTCTACAGTCTGTGCAGACACACCAACATCTGTCTCATGTAGTTGCACTTTACTCCTTATTGGCATGCAAAATTACTTACTAATTTACTTTTTTAAAAGGGGTAATATGCCATTTTTCAAGTTAAAGTAAATTCCCATTTAAGAAATTACTAATTCCCACCAGATATACCAAATCAAAACAGTACATTAGGCAAACTTCATCACTTGAGCTTCCTATGTAAAGACTGTATTTTATATTGCATGGACAAAATCATAATTCTGTTCTCTTTTTAAGCATTTCATGAAGCAGGAAAGTTGATTGAAAAACATTTTACTTGTTCTTAATATAAAGCTACAGCCATTCTATCACTTGGTCACACAGGCAAAGCCTTTTCCAACTGGCACATATACCAGTACTATGTTTGCCCCAAGCACCTCTTAAAAGGACATGAGAATGCCCTTACTGATGCCCCTCTACCTCTCACTATCATCCTAAGCCTCTGGCATTCTATAGACAAAGATAACTTTGGCATTTCTCCTTCATTGTCCCTCCCTCTTCCTCAATTTTCACTGTATTTATCTTCCCTCTCTAGCACGAATGCCTTACACTTCACAGCTTTATCCTATATGTCTTTTCTCCTCACTTTAGCAGTTTTCTTTTGCTTTCTCACCTGCAACATGCAGCAGATCAATAACCAAAAAGTGGTTATGACTTCTCCAGAAAACAAAAGCATTTTGTCTGCATTCTGCCTAATGCAGCTATCAGGATCACCAAGACCACTACAGCCACCTCAGGGTAACAATATGTAAAAGCCAAGATGTGCTGTTGATGCCATCACTGTGCTTCCTTCAGTCCCCTCATCCGGCAGAATGGGCTGATGGGGAAAACAAGGACACGAAGCACTGGCTAAAAGACCAAACACAAGAAACCAGCCTCACCCAGCCCTGCTGCTGGCAACAGACCTATTTCTTCCAAGTTACTGATGAATGCATGAGAGACAATCCTCTCATTGGTTATAGCAAGCACAAGTTCACAAGGGTAATGTCCTGCTTAACTAAATTTCCTTGTATGACAAGGTCACCCATGTAGCTGACCAAGGGAAACCAGATGAGGTGCTTTTGCTACTCTCACAGTATTCTCCTGGACAAAATGTCCAGCATACAGATAAAGTCTATAACACGTTCGGTGAACAGTTGGTTGATGGGTCAGGCTCAAAGAGTTACAGTAAATGAGGTTACATCAGGCTGGTGGCCAGTCATGAGTGGGGTTCCCCAGAGCTCTATTTTAGGGACACTGCTCTTTTAAAGAGCACTGTCTTTATAAACAATCTGGATGCAAGAGTGGAATGTACAGGCACCCTTGTCCCCTCTAGGGGACTCTGTGCAAAAGAGTTGGCACCCCTCTACACTCCAGGGCCAGGGCCAGGGAAAGACAAAGAAGGGCTCACACCACTCTGGCAATAAACAACTCCTTTACGGAATGCTAGCAGACCTCGTGCAGACTAGCTGGGCCTCCCTTTTTCCACAGGGAAGGGCAAGCGCAGGAGGAGGAGGAAAAACATGTCCCCTCGTGCCATGTGAGTAATGACATGCTCACACAACTAACGCTGTCCAGCACACAGCTGCGGCCATACAAGACAAAAAGCACGGGTCCCTGGCGTATCTATCTGCTGAAACATGGTGTGAGGCCCAGGTGTGACAGCACGGAGCCCATCTCAAAAAGAATCATTGATGGCAGTGGGTCCACCTTCCACAGGGGTCACCTAGCAGTACCCCAGCCATGCAGGCTCCTTTGCATGAGATGGTGACAACAGCATTCCAGGAGCGCCTGACCCAGGAGTACCTGTCAATACTGTCTGTATTTCAACCTAGGAGTTTTCTCACTTTTACCCTTCCAATTGCCTCTGCCATTCCTCTCAGGTGGGTGTGAACAAACATCTGTGTTGTGGTTCATTGCCAGCTAGGGTCAAGCCATGAAAATTACATTGTGCAATTTATACACTTGAAGGAAAGGATGCAATCCAGAAGGGTCTAGACAGGGTTGAGAAGCAGGCCAATGTGAGCAATTAATATTCTTCTAACATAAATTACTACTACTCATTGGTGTTACTTCTATGAAACAGAAGAAGGAAAATCACTGTGGGTTTTGGGCAGGGTTTTTTTAAGCTTTGCAAAATGCTCAGTGTGATCAGGTTCACCTGTCAATAGAATTCCTGAGTCTTCATCCAGTAACAACGAAAAATCCCATTTGGAAATAAAAGATAGTTCTGGTAACTATTGAAAGAAACTGGGTTGACATCCAGAAGGGGCCACACTGCTAGAGAGGAATGAAGGGTCTTTGAACAGCCATGAATTTTCACAGCTGACACTGAAATTCTTTATTAAGCTTGATACAACATCTAACCACGCTATTTGTTAATGGTAGCAGAATCATTTCTTAGCAAATTTCCAGCCAGTTTTCCTATTCAAGCTTTCATTATTGAAAGAAGTCAGTTAATATGTTGAAAACAAATAGCAAAAGGTTAGAAACATATAGGCTTTACCAGCTTCAAAGCAAATTCACTGTGATTTTGTTTTGATATTTTTTCTTTTAAATGTAAATAGGATGCTTCCTTTAGTATTGTGTGAGGATAGTTAGTGTCTTAAGGGAGAAGAGTACAAGAGAGGAACAGCAGTCTTACAGTCAGGCTTTGGGTCAGATTTGAGAAAAGCGGCAGTACCTCCTGCTCTGCCTCCAGCAGCTGCCTGGTACCTCTCCCATTCACTGCTCTTAATAGGTAGACCACAAAATACTATAAATAGGTTTTGTTTTGTTTGACTAACTAAACCCAAAAGCTAGAAAGCAATTACAGATGTTTGCTACTCATCACCTGACAGACTACGAAAACTGGGGTTTGTTCAGACTAGAGAAGAGCAGGCTGCGTGGAGACCTCAGAGCAGCCTTCCTGTATCTGAAGGGGGCCTATAAGGATGCTAGAGAGGGACTATTCATCAGGAACTGTAGTGACAGGACAAGGGGGAATGGGCTTAAAATTAAACCAGGGAAGTTTAGATTAGATAAAAAGAAGTTCTTTACTGTGAGGCACTGGAACAGGTTGCCCCAAGAAGTTGAGGCACTCCTGCTAGACCAGATTGCTCAAAGCCCCGGGTTGGATGGGGCTTTGAGCAATCTGGTCTAGTGGGAGTGCCTCTGCCCATGGCACAGGGGTTGGAACTAAGTGATCTTAAAGTCCTTTCCAATCTGAACCATTCTGTGATTCTATGATTATGTATGTTTTGCTTGTCTTCCTTTTGTCAGACTTGTATTTAATCTGTTTTGGTTTATATATAGTTATACCAGAGTCTTACAGAGAGGGACTATTAACTTTTATTTCCTTGATCACAGCCCAGGACATCAATATCTGAATCTGCCACGTTTTCTATAGCTACACATAACTGCAATTTACCTAAAAATGAATTTTTGTTTGGGCAAATTCTATTTACATAAAATGTTCATTTTGACTGTTCATTTATCTTTTCTGATTATTTAATTTAAAATATGCGTGGAGAATAAGTACAATTATTCTTCCAGACAGTTCTGAGGCATTTTATTTTTAAATAGAGTTTTCAAGGTCTTCTATTTGTGTCAGGTATTGAAAGCTTTCTAAAACTCCCTCCATATAACTCGCATAGGTATTTTCTATATTACAGGGGCTGAGGGAGGAAATCAGACAAAAATGTAGAGGAAAGTTTGCTGCTGCTTTCTCCCACATATTCACTAGCTTTTTCACTACTTCTTTTCCAATCCAGTACATTTCACTGTCTTCAATTCTCTTCTGTTTCTACTTTTATGTCACTTATGAATGGTTTATGTCAAGACTTAAGTGCTTTTAAAATGGAGCAGACTATAATGAGGTAGAGATTACATGATTTAAAATACATTTTCTTTGTCAGCATTGTAAGAAGCCACAGAAGTATACAGAAGATGTACAGGAACCATAGACGTACACAGAAGATGTACATACCTCTAAGTCTTTCCTATACCCCAACATACACACACATTTTTCTTGGTATTTTGTATTCAAAAGTAATAAAGTCGGACAGAAAATATTTCACAGGTGACCTCCTGCCAAGAAGAATTTGAATTATTTTTGGTCATTTTGAGATATGAGGTCTCAAGATAAAAGAAAGGAACATTAAGAATAAGCCATTAAGTCACTTAAGCAAACAGTCCTAAAGGAGTTTACTGCTAAAGTGAACCACATTTCACTGTCCCTCTACCTGCTGTAATGAATGATACATGAAGCACTTCAGATAGTACCATGGGGTTCAGAGTGATGAACTGACAATGTGACTTCCCTTAGCTTCACTGGCAAGCCACCAAAAAAAGTATTAAATCATTGTGGGTTTCTTTCCCCCCTCAACTTTTTCCAACTGCCTAATACACATATATATATTGACTTGATGGCATAAGGCTGTTTTCTCCCACCCTTCATAATGAACAAAATACTGCATCATGTTTGCTTTGTAACTAGTTAAGATTTACCAACATGGAATGCTACCCATATATTTGTAAAAATATTTTACAAATATCCATATAGTGCAATCCTCATTCAATGAACACAACTCAATGAAGACAGTACAGAAAGTAAAAAGCAGAAATAAAAAGAAAATATTTAAAGCTTATCCTCTCATACTGACCAGTTTGGTTTTGCTGCATACACTCCAGCTCCAACTTTTAAATAATATTAAATAGTTGTAAAGGAAAGGAAGAAAGGAAGTTTATTCTGTACTCTTTTTAACATAAAACCTTATTTGGAAAACTAGACAGGATACAGAGAGCATGGCAGTTACAGAATTACAGCACATAAAAATCACATGCCCAGCTCCAAGACCAGAAATCTTAGTGCTAATATTTCTTATATAGCAAAAGATGCAGAAGATGAACACATTGACTTACAGACTTGGCCTGACAACAGTCAGTGAGCTGAAGACAGAAAAAAAGAGAAGGGATGGGAGGAAGGGAGCACATGCGTTTGGAATCACAGCCTAAAAGACACAGCTTATGTTTCTATCTTGTCATTACCCTAGCTGTTAGCCAAGTTCTTAGAACATTTACAAAGGAACCAAAGCTCTGATGTCTGTTCTCATTACTTGAATATTTGCACTGTCAGCCCTCGTGTTACTAAGCACACCTTACACAACAAAGTTCTCTTACTGTAAGAAAGCATCCCTATCCAACCTTCTGCTAACATTTGCCACCACCCAAGTACTCAGTTAGAATTTGAGAGCTGCAACAAAATTAGTTAGAAGTGGGAAAATGAGGGGTTTCACCTGTTATGAAATAATGAATAAATAAATAAATCCTGGTTTGGATCTTACTGCCTCCACCACAAACATGCACATCCAAATATTTGCAAAGAAATCAATCTCCAAAAAAAAAAATCTGAATTTTTCAGCATTTTTAGTCAATTAAAAACACTGGATAAACGTCTGCTTTAAAAGGGGGTAGCAGATCATGTTCACAAATAACTACATAAGCTATCGAAGCATATGATCATACCAAAACAACTGAAATAAAAAATAAAAACAGGGAACAGAAAATGTTCTACATAAATTAATCAAAACTTAGAGAACAGAGGACACAAGGAAAAATCCATATTGTAAAAGATGCAAAGCCAGTAAATGCTTTGAGTACATTAGAAAAAGTTTTAGCCTATTGTTATATTTCTATGATTAGATGAAATTAGAAATAGCTAGATGGCAGATTTCAAAAAGCTGTTCCAAATGAGGAAATCCTTGTCAAACAAGAAAGTTCCTCATTAGGCAAGGCCTGACACCAAGCAAAACAGTTATCCAGAATTAGAAAGAAATACAAAACCATGTCTTATTATGCAAATATTTGCAGAGGAGTGAAAAAAAAAAAGGACAGAGACAGAACTGCTTACAAAGTGATTTGAACCACTCAGCTGAGCGCATCTAAGCTCAATGAAATTCATACAATCAAGTGCAAGGTCACGCAGTCAGGCACAGAACTAGCATACAGAATAAATATACTGCATAGGAACTGCAGTGAACGAAGACCTAGAGGGCACAGTGGACAAGCAACTCTGCGTAAGCTTCCAGTACTATGCTATCCAAGAAGGTGAATCTGTTCCCTTAAATACAAAGGGGATTCCCTTCCCACTATTTTATTTCTGCATGCAGCAGCAATGTGCTTAATGCTAGGTTATTATATTCACTGTAGCTAATCATATTTTAAGGTGTTGAGATAATGCTGAGTGTTGAGTCACAAAAAAATAAACCCTCATTTTGTGCATCTTAGCAAAAGAAAACAAAGGTTATAGGATATAGTATATAAAAACCTTCATGGAGGTAAAATAACAGATGCTAATCATTTTCTTTTAATGGAGCAGGAAACCGTAAGAATGACCAGCAAGATGCTGCCATCAACAGCAACTTTAACTATCACCATATTAGCTTTCTTGAAATTTTCTGAAGGCTTACCTGTGTTCCAAGAAGTTAGACCTGTCAATATCAATGACATTGAAAGCTCTTCAGCCAATTGTTTTCAATGTTATCCAGTCCCACAAGTCTAAGGTCTTTACTGGGAATATATGCCTAACATCTTTTCCATTTGCCACTGGAATAGAACATGTTTCATCAGCATATATATAAATATCAGCTGGTTTCCAATCACAGGATATTTTTTGTTAAATATTTTCTTTCTGTTGAATAATTCTGGTATTTTTCTTTTTATTTCCTCTGTGAGGGATTAGTGTTTGCCTTTTGTTTTGTTTGGTTTAAAATACACTTTAAAAATCCTTCCAACTGCTTTTAGCATTAATATAGATGTTTCAGTAGTATGTACAGGTTCCCCTAATATTGTCTTGAGCTCCCCCCAAATGTCCCAGTGTGATGATTTCTAATTTATGCTAATTGACATCAACATCAGACATTTCATGATTAAATAATAAACACTTTATTCCAGGGCTGTTCTTGAGGAAGATGCTATTATCCAATACAGGAGATGCTGAATGCTTGCTACTTCATAAAAGCCATGGAAAACCTGAGAAGACACTGTAATCCAGAGTGGCATTTAAGAGGGTAAGCAAAGCTTACAGAAGCACAAGACTTCTCATTTCAGAATCTGGTACAGTATCAAGAGCACCACAAAGCAATACTGACAAAAACATAATTACTATAACTTTTGGAATCTGGGACTTAAGTTTGAATGGGAACAATCCTTTTTCATTTTTATCTCAAAAAGTAGTGCAGATTTCACCTATGTTCTCTCAAGTGAAAACAAAGTCCTCTAACTGACCATATCCTAAAGTGTTGACTTCCTTTTACTTTAGTTTGTCTGGCTTTGTTAGATGCCCAGCAGATGATGACAATTCCTCATCAGGATAAACATCAGGATTTGAGGTTTGGTCTTTTCCCACACAGCTATAAGCAAGAGATTCTTTTGCAACACCGGAATTCAAGTCCCCATCATTCAGACTACTAGAGCATTTTTCTAGGAAAACAAAGTTCAAGTCCTTCCTGTGCCTTACTCAGAACAAGTAAGTCTGGAAGATATTTTTAACAGCATCACTGCTCAATGGAACCAGTGTCTCTGGCCTGATACATATTTCATTTCTATCACTGAGAATGGATCACTGCCTTTGTAACACAGGCCATACATAATGGCTTCCAGATTTCAACCTTGTTTCAATTAATACACATTTTCACAAATATCAACCTTAAAAATAACAGTCAAGAGTGCAGCAGAGTCTACTGGAGTCCTTGGTAAATCACTCACTCTGTGAAGTCTCCTTTCCCCTTGTCTGAATCTGCTTATCTATAGCTTCCAGCTACTAGATCTTATCCTTTTTAGCTAAACTAAAGATGCCATTATCAAGGTTTTGTTCCCTGCATGAAGTCATCTCTTAACCTCATTTATGAAGAAGCGCAAAGATGAAGCTTGTTAGATGTTTCACTACACATTTTCTACTCTTGTAATTAGTGCCATGGCTTTCTCTGAACTTTCTCTAATTTAGCCATATTAATTAATTAATGAACCACAGACCTCAAACTGGACACAGTATTCAAGTAACAAATGCACTCACATCAAATTCAGAAAGATATGCTTACTCAATACATCTCTATTTATCCCTCCAAAGTTCATAAAAGCTATTTATGACACAGAACTGAACTGGAAACTCAAACTGATTTGATGATCAACAAATCATATATAATATATATGTATATATATTAGTCATTGTTATATAATAGTCATTGTTTCCTGCTACCTGAAGTTATTAAGGCTGCTACTCACACAGGATAAATTGCAACTGAGGCTGTTACAGTTATCACTTCGCAGAAGTACATTTTTACGATAAATACAGACAGCATTTTATTTTCCCTGTAAGGGTCATTGCATTGAAACACATTCAGCTTTGTGCTGACTTTGACTGGGTAAGTGACAGCAAATGGTATCACTGCTGAATCCTTACTTAACAAGTCTTCAACCTTTCAATCCTTGGCAAACCATCAGTAGCTATTACATGGTTTTTAGGATATTGATAAGAAGCTAAGTGCCATAAGGTTGAGAAAGGATGCCATCAAGAGTGCAAGAGGAATGTGGCCTTTTAGCAATGAGTCTCATTTTACATTGACATTTTCACACCTAGAAATTAACTATCCTTTAATACATGTAAAACATGTGAAGTGCTGCTGCTTGATTATGCTAGACTTCCATTTCTGAATCAAAATATGGACTACTAAGCCTAATCCTCACAGAAATCAGCGGATATTACATTAACACTTTTAGCTTTATCAACCACTACTTCTAATTTCATCAAAAATACATCATGCTAGCTTGACATGGTCTGGTTTTCCTATAACTCATGTTGATTGGCACTAATTATACAACACTTCTTTAATTCATTATTAATTAGGTTCCTTATTATTTTGCCCAGAAGTGATGTCAAGCTGACAGACATGTAATTATCCAGGTCATGCCTTTTACCCTCTTTGAATGTTGGCATGTTACTGGTTTTGTGCTGTTTCTCCAGTATTTCATAGCTTATCAAAAATCAACATTAATGACTCAAGAAGTTCATTGGACAGCCCTGTTGAAACTAATTATCTGGCCATGCCAATTTAAAAATGTCTAAATTTAGCCACTACTAAAGAACAATCCCTTGATTGCCTATTACTGGAAATTACGATTACATGATATAGCACATACATATTTTAATTTTCTTACCTTTTTACATTACCTATTTCACCACATCCCTCTCACATTAGACCAATGTGTTAAACCTTTTTATGATTCTAAAGTAATTCTGTGCTTATCAACCTTAGTTGTGCTCACTATTGATCTTGTTTACCTTCTATTTTGTTCATTTTCCTTCAGCCTTTTATACTGTATGTATTACTGTCATAGTAACTGTCCTCTGAACATGGGATAGTTTTTAATCCATGTGCCCTCCTTTTAAACCAGCTCTAAGCCAGCAAGCTGGGCAAAATGATCATGAAATGATTGAATTTTCAGTCCTTGGAGAAGTAGGGAAGAAGGTCAGCAAAACCCTCATGTTAGACTTTTGGAGGGCTGACTTTGGCCTGTTTAGAATGTTGATTGGCAGAATTCCTTGGAAAACATTACTGAAGGACAACAGCATCCTGACCTGTATCAGAAATAGTGTGGCCAGCAGGGCCAGGGAAGGCATCATCCCCTTGTACTTGACGTTGCTGAGGCTGAACCTCAAATCCTGTGTTCAGTTCTGGGCCCCTCACTACAAGAGAGACACTGAGGTGCTGGAGCCAGTCCAGAGAAGGACTACAAAGCTGCTGAAGGGTCTGGAGCACAAGTCTGATGAGGAACACCTGAAGGAACAAGGGGTTTTTAGTCTGGAGAAGAGAAGGCTCAGAGGGTACCTTATTGTTCTCTACAGCTACCTGAAAGCGAGATGAGGGTTGGTCTCTTTTTCCAAGTAACAAGCACTAGGACAAGAGGAAATGGCCTCAAGCTGCTTCAGGGAAGGTTTAGAGTGGATATGAGGAAAACTTCTGAACACTGAGAAGGTGTTCGGGCTTTGGAACAGGCTGCCCAGGGAAATGGTGAAATCACTGTTCTTGTAAGTGTTCAAAAACAATGTAGATGAGGCCCTCAGTGACATGGTTTAGTGGTGGTCTTGGCAGTGCTGGGGTAATAGTTGGACTTGATGATCTTACAGGTCTTTTCCAACCTAGCTGATTCTAAGAGTCTAAGTAAAATTCCATATAGCATGCCCAACTTTGTTTTAAAAAAAGCACAACTTTTCTTTTTAACCTGACTATATACTCCCAAAAGAATCAGCTCATCATTATTTTCTGGCTTTTACAAATAACCATGATTTGGTCTTTCCAAAAGTCAATCCAACTTTTCCCTACCATTGAGTTTTTTATAGATTGGTATCATAACTCTAAACAGACTGAGAGTCACAGAGTACTCAGCCTGTCCTCCCTTCTACAGAAACCTTTTTCTTATTTGCCCTTCAATAAGCTTTTTCCCCATCCTAATATACCTTTTTTTTGTTTTTAATAGGAGGACCAGGACTGTACAGAAAACACAGTTTAGGCAGCAGCATAACTGTTTTCTGTTTCACACTATTCTTTTCAAAATAATCCCTAATATATACTTTTCTCCTGACCCAACACTTCTCCTGTGCTTTGCTTACAAGAAGGTCATTGAGGAGCACAAGCCAAGCAAAATACACCCAAGCATGTGTTCTGGCTTGACATCCAGTGTTCATAACTGGACACAACAACTGTGGACTACATTGCAACACTCATGTGTACAGAAATGGTCAGTAATCCTTTTGCCAAGGGCTGCTAGGAATAAAAACTAGCTAGCTCAAATATCTAACTATTCCTTCCCCAAAATCCAAGCAACCCATCTCCTCAAGCATAAACAGAGCCAAGTTGAACTCCCATCCAGAAATATGGGAAACTCAGTTACCAGATCTGAGAATACCAGATTTCACCACATCCAATTCATAGGCACCAAGACCAAGTATTTTAAACCTCTAGAAACATACCTGAGAGCCTCTCAGAGCAACTTAGACTAACAGCAGGAACAAGTATTCAAATAAACTTGAGGTAAGTGTATAAAACAATAAATAAATCAACAATATTAGGTAAGAATCTTCTCCCATGTGTAGACAAGCAATAGCGTTGCTCCTGATCCTCATGGTTATGAATGACTAGTTGACAGTACATTCAAGCATTAGCCCCTGCATCCCCCCTCTGCACATCACTCAGCTTGTTTTTAAAAAAATCACCAGAACATTCTGTCCCAAGTAAATGCACTACATCAGGCTTCTAAGATTGAAATTTGTTTTCTCCACTGGAGATATAAGGGGGGAAAATTAGCATAGAAGCCTGATAATGTTTTCATTTCACGACTGGATTCACACTGCTTAGAGATAAGAACTTTTTGGTTGAAAGCTAGCACTCACTAAAATGACACATCCACTAGAAAATGCTGTTGATAGCATTTGTCCTGGCATACAGTTGCCAGGGCATCAATAAAAATGCATGCACAGCAGGCTACTGCAAGGATTTCCCAAAGCAGGATGGTGCATCAGCAGAAGATATATGGATAACTGCAGTTATGCATATTCTCACGCCATTTGGTCACACTGAGGGAAACTAACAGCCTTTTAAAAAACCAAGAAGAGCTTGAAGACAATGTTCCCAGTGCTCCATCACATTATTTCCATACTGCACAGGTTACTACCCTGGTCCCTCTGTTGCACTTCTATGATCTGTTCTTCCACATGGCAGTTTTTGTTTCGTCAGCTCAACTTCTGACACCCAAATACTGAGGATTTTGGATGGAGATGAATGGCAATGCAAACCTGGAATAATTGATAATGACTGTATAACTTTCAGATGCCGAAAAATGTTCCTGTAACTGTCAGTTAAATTCACCATTATCTCAAACACATCTGAGCTCCATGAGCTGCTCTGCACATGGGAAAATTGATAATCACGTTCCACTTGTAACCTCCCACTGCAGTCAGTTAGTAGAAAATGGTTTGGGGCCTGGAAAGCCTAGAATGAAAGCTGCCACAAAGGGGATATGCAAAGTCTTCAGGGCACACCCTGTTGCTTGTGCTGCTAACACTGAACAATGCTTGGCAAAAATACAACCACATAAAAGGATGCTCATTCACAGAGTGATGTTTACAGCAATGAAACCTATCACATTTTTAATGCGGGGTGGTTTTTTTTTGTCTACTATATCACCTCTGATTATGAAAACTGAAACTGCTGTTCTTCCCTAGTTGTGCAAGTCCCAATGGACCTCTGGAGAGGGAGACACATAATAATTTGCACCATGAACTCTATGACAAGGTGAATGCAAGGCCATTTTTTTCCTGATCAATTATTCCATTGGCAAGACTGAATTGTCAGATGTGCTCCTCAGGGATCCCAAGCTTTAAATTTAGGTGGCATACTCAGAGATCACCACAGAAAGACTGAATTGCCTCTCAAATCAACGTAGACCAATAGCAGGAACACACCAAAGAAAGCCAACAATGTGGATATTACAGAACCAAATATTTCTATAGCTATTACAGTATGCTGTATTTTCTCTGATACTTGCAATAGCATTAAATTAAAAGTGCAATTATTACTGGCAGGTGGGAGTAAAGAGTATAGGGACACTATCTGCTGATTTGGAGAAGCTTGTTACAAGAGCAACTTCAGAGTACAATGAGATGTCATGGGACTGAAAGACGTTTTTAAAAAGGTGAGCTTGCATATTATGCTGTAGTCATAGTAGGGCTTTTGCCTTTGTGAAGAAACAGGACTCACTTTGTAAATTCATTTTCGTTTTTAATTAGAGAACTGACAGCTACCAAGCAATATGGGAAAAGGATGGATAGTCCTTATTTGTTTTCGAATTTTAAACACATAAGTGATTTTCACCAAGAGAAGCTTCACATGTGGCAGTAAAGGGAAAAAAGCCTATGAGTTTTAAAGACAAGCTACACATCAATGTATAATACTTCATATTTCCACAGCAACAGAGTATAAACTATGATTTGCACTCTGGTTATCAGAGAGTAAGAGACTATAGTTCCAGCCTGGATAAATTATTTACAAGGAACAAAGCAGTGATTGATAGAATTTAAGTCTGAAAGTTTTATTCCATGTTGCTTTCTAGTCTGAATTTGTTGCCTGAAAACTGTAATGCTGATGTGGTGCATATGTTCTTTAGTCTGTCCTCCTCACAGATCCATTTTCACATGTATCTGCTTGTGAACACAGTAAAAGTTTTTGCTTTCCATCACTTTTTTTTCCTGCACATCAAGGCTGATCTTTTCACAGGTATGTGGACAGTGTGGCTCAAAGTGCAAAGCTTCACACAAACCACCATTCCCAACTGGATACATAAACTTGGCACACAGGAAACTCTAAGAAGCAAGGTCTCAAGTTTTCCTATGAAGATCAGCAGATTGAAGTAGACCTTCTCTGTTTCACAGTTGTCAAAAGCTTCGCGTATCACGAGTACTTTAGGGAGAATATCCAAGAACAGCATTCCATAGCTGAAACCAACAGGATGGGATTTGTCTGGGTCCTCAGCAGATGCTGTGCCAATTTAAACATTATTAATTTATTATGAGGAGCAGTGATCCAAGGAGATATATTATTCATAAGAAAATCAAAGGCCCAAGAAAGAGGACCACATATGATTACTTGTTCCAAGTCCTTTTGCAGAGATGATTACACCATGAGAGAACTGTGCCAGCCAAAACGCTCTACAAACTTGTAGAGAGCCAGACTAAAATGCAACCAGATTTATACTTGAAGACAGACACTGGAAGTTCTAGTGATTATTTTATATTTAGAGCATGATACGGACTTACCAAAAGACCATTCATAAAGTCTCATATATGCTCAGTTGACAGATCATTTGAATGAAAGAATCCTCTGCCATCTTTGTACATGCTTCAGGTGCTACTCAAACCACAACACACATTAAGTCTTCTTGAATTTGGCCACTACACTAACATTACAAAACTACAACCATAGTAGCAACCATCTAGCCTCAGTCAGACTCTGAGCTTATAGAAAAGTGAATGCTCAGTAACCAGTACTTAATTTACAATGCTTAGCTCTAGTATTACTTCCTAAGGAATTCCTAGGTCATGACAAAGAATGAAGGCCAGGTGGATGATCACTGAAACCAGCAGCAATGGACAGCAGAGAGAGGAAAGGAGGAAGAGGGAGAAGAAACAGAAAAAGGAGGTTATGGAATGAATGTGTACATGCATGCGAGTATAGCCTCTAAACATACAACTTATATAGACAGAATAGCTCAGACCTTGCTGTAAGACTGTCTGTGTTGGTTCGACTTCACGCATAAATTAACATAAGCAAGTTAAGCAGCTGTAGGCCCACATAATTCGGTTCAACTTGATACCACCACATTTTAACTATAGTGATATAAACAGCAGGTTTAAAAATCACTCTCCATTAAAACTTCAGCCAAGCAAAAATTACTACCTGGGACCATGTTCCATCACCAGCATTTTAAAAAGTCAGTTACTGACAAATTAAAATGATCTCCGGAGCAAACACCAAAGCTCTGACTCTCATTCTCCAGACATGCTCCCTGTTTGAGGGTCACTCTTATATAATGCGATGCTACATAACTGAAATTAAGCAAGAAGGTAGATGATGTCTGACAACCAGCCTCATAAAGCCTAGATGGCGTTACACAGAGATGGATGGATGCTCTCATTGTCAGATTACTTGTATTAAAGAAGCAGAAGCTGCTCCCTGTAATAGAGCAATTCCTGCTTTGAGTCTAACAAAACCTAGTTCCTAAAGAGGTTTCAAAGGTGTGAAGCCCAAACAGAATCAGATATTTATACTCTATCCTCTCAACTGGAGGACAAATGCTTATGCCCTCACCTTTCACGTCTGCCAATTAGGTAGTTCTCCAGCTCACACTGATTATCATTCTAAGGCACTGTCTGTTTATTTTAATCGAGTAGCAAGTGTAGCTACTTAATTCAGGGATGACAGTTTTGCTTCCACAAATAAGTGTTGTAATGCTGAGTATTGTAATATCTCTGTGCTTCCATTTGTTAATCTAGTTATAGATAGTAGGCCATGAACAAATTAAAGAGTGTCAAACAATGCCAAGACAAACACCTAGGATAATTAATCCCCCAGTAAACATACATATCCAATTCAGTGTTGAAAAGAACACAAATCTACCCAGTACAAGCCGAACCTATGCTGCAGCCAAATACCACTTCCAAGCCTGCCAAACAAGGCAGGACATTTGCTCCATGAAAACCAAATTAAGAACAAAGGTACTGTAATACCATTCAGCTCTCTAATACTTGACAATCCAGGTTTAAAAAGCTACAGACTGGATATTCCTAAACACAAACACTCATCTTGGGTTTCTAAACCTATATTGTTTATTTATAGTTAAACATTAACATGTGAATAGAAATCTGCAAGCATTCAAGGACAATCTTTCAGTGATGTTTCTGTTTAAACTGAAGTCCACAGTAGCCACATGTTCCAGTCTTTGTATCTTTGTCCTGCAGAAACATAAAAATACAAGAGCTGCTAGTTCCACTTCATAGAACTGTCAGAAATAACAGATTTTGTCTTACTTATATGTGCCACCTTAAAATAGATCAATATAGCTGAAGAACAGAGTTTAATCTTATTTGAAACAGTGGAATCAAGGACAATGGTATCAGGTTCATGCTTGATTTCTGTTTCCTATGCAGATTCCCTCCTGCCAGGTCTAATCTCAACCAGGTCTAATCTCAACAATACAATTTTAAAGTCAAGTCAAGTGATCATCTCTTCAGCAATAAAGCGCACTCCTACCAAACTGGACATCTTAAGTAAGTTCAATTGTATCTGTCCCAATGTTCTGAAAAGTTCATTTCATAATTATTTGAATTCAGAACAGGATTTGGCATTTCCAAGTTGTATCTAGACAGGAATTTTGGCCAGTAATGTAAGCTACAGAGATAGCTGCAGGAAGGGGGAAATTTCAGTAGGATTCTGGGAAGAATTCTGAAAGAAAACATTTTGGAGAAAAGTAGCAGTTACTACTGTGTAAAATTTTATTCTCTCCAAAAGACACATTGTATTTTTTAAAATTTAGAAGCGTGACTGACTGCAAGCTCTTGTTGCAGCCCTTCCTAACACAACAAAACACAGGACAGGGACTTTCTGTTATTTAGCAACATAACCATTTGAGTCATGAAATAGTTCCCCTTCCCTAATACAGGACTGTAAGTGAAAAATCCAGGCTATCACCCACCACCAAAAGCCTGGATTTCAATTTTTAGGGCTAGGGGAAAAAAGCTGGTCTACCACCATTCTCCCTGTTTGCCGAAATTAGCTTCCAAGAACTAAACACTGACATCTTGTAATTTGTTTGTTAACACAAACAGGTCACAAAATTCACAAAAAACCTAAGGCATTCTTCAAGAAGAGCATGGCACAAGTCAAGCAAATCAATATAAATGCAGTGTGCTGCAGAAGTTAAGACTCAAGAACACAAGCTTCCTAAGTGTTACGAATTAGAATCTCCGAGCATTTGACTTTGAATAATGGAATATTCTTACTTTGTTCAAAATAGAAATGCTTGTGATTATAGTTAGGAGTCACAACAACACTGACACTAAAGCACCCCAGCTCTCCTCCACCACTGTTTTGGCTTTTAAGCAAATGTTAAATTTTGGGTGAGCAAGCAAAGATTTTCAGACATTTGCAGTCAGGGTCTGTCAAAGAACAGTATCTAAGCAAGAAGTCATCGCTGATTCCAATGAGGTCACAAGACAGTAGCCTGAATGTTTTTACTCTCTAGGATAAGAATACACTGGAAGGTATCGCTACTGTCAGTAGGAGGATAAGACAACATCCTTCATTGATTCTCTAACCATGATTGAAATGTTTAATCTTTGGAACTACCAAGATTCTGAAAGACTGAAAGAGGAATTGGTTGGTTTGTTTGTTTGTTTAGGGCTTTTCTTCCCTCCCCCCCCCCGCCCCTTTTCCTTGAACTTGCAAGGTTCAAAATAAACTGCATGCTGCTAACAATGCTGCAATTGTATCCTAAATCTACACCACAGTGGCATTTAAATAATCAGAGTGTCTGAAAATACAAGCAGCATGTTATTTTTTGCTCTCAGGGCACTGCTTGTTCATACTGCTTCAATTAATCTCTTAAAAAAAATTAAAATTAAATTACTATCCTATCAAACAAATCAAATTTCAAAAAGAAATTTCTGCAACTTCAAATGGAAGCCCTCTAACTCTTCTGACTAGAAATCTTAATTTTACACTAGGCACTATATAAAATGAGCATCTCAGGCCGTTGCTTCTTTTACTTTGTTAAACTAGCATGCCCAAAAATAGATAAACTTACAAACAAGAATTTACAGGCAAAACATCCTATATGCAGAACAAAGATATTACCAAGTTTATGTACACTTTAGGATGTCCCAAAGCTCCACCACCACCATCACATGATATCACTCTGCTTTCAACTTCACTCACAGGCTGCTCTGCTATCAGATCAATCGCAAAATTCTTGTTTACCTGTAAGAGACAAAAAAAAACCTCTGAGATACCTTTCCCACTCAGACAGAAAGCAATTACCATTTATTGCCCCCACAAGCAGTTCCACTACAGCCATCTTGAGAAGTTCCTTCCTGAGTTTCCTCCCACCTCCTCCACCAACTTTTAGGCTGTGTTATAAGCCAGATCAGTGACTACATGTCACTACTGCATGGTCAATTCTGAAAAAGTAATCCCTTTGCCCTGATACACTGGCCACATCAGTGCTCAGGTTTACAATGTGACCTAAGCAGATTCAGGAGAGAGGTGAGCAGGACCAAGCAGCCAAGAACATGAGATATTTAACTGACACTGCCTCTGTATTGTGTTTTAGTGACTACCTGATAAAATTGCAAAAGACTCACTGCTGATAAAAATAATAGTGGGACAAGTAAGGTCAGGAGTGAGATAAAATAACTGCTGGTAATTTAGAGCCTCTCAGCATGCATCTATCACTGCACAGGAATCCATGAACAGGGTGCATAACAACAGCCAGGAAGGCAAACTGCTCAGCATTAGAAAAGATGTGCCACTCCGTAAACCCATCTTATACACGCTTCCTGAATATGCACATCAGTGACAAGTACGGCTTTTTCCTAGGTCACACCTGCATGGCTTGCCAAATGTACCTACCTCTGGACAGACCTGCGACACAGCAACTTGTGCCTCAGCAAGACCTACAGCACCCAGCCACAGCATTTTCCTCCCTCATCCGCACCAGCTTCTTCCAGCATGCCCTGAACCAGCAGTGAGCAGACAACCCCTCCTGTAACATGCTCCAGGAGGGGCCAGCTTTTTCAGAGGCGATGTTATATATGCACAAATGTAAAATAATACACACACCCAAAGAAGGCACTATCTAATGCTCTCTGTGTAAGGCTCAAACATGCTGGTATTTGAATGAAGATGAGATTCTTAGGAAAAACATGAGTCCTTAAGAACTACAATGATACTTTTATATAGTTTTATACACAACAACTTAGGATTTTTCACCAAGCCTCCAACTGAGTTCCCCCCAAATGTGCATTTTTGGTATAGCAGTTGAAAAGTCAGTTTTGCCAACGATGAGATCTTCTTTACCTAAGGCAGATGCTAGCTAAATAAAGTTAACAAAAAATATTTTTTTGCATTGAAGCAAATTGGTAACATCAAGAATATCACAGGCTGGGCCCTGCATCTGCAAGTCATATGTAATCTTTGCCAACCTCCAATGATTTTTACTGCTGCTTTTAATAATGCTCAAAACTGTGCATCCTTTATTTCATGCTGAAGGAAGAGGGAGATTCCACCATGGCACACCCCTGCTTCAACATCAGAAACATAACTCCACTCTTCACAGTATTTCTGAGACACAGTACAACATTCAGACTACAGATGCGGCTATGAAACCCTAACACTAGCAGCTGAAACACACTAGGGAATAACAGCAAAGCTCCTAGAGAGAGATCCCATTAGTAAGCACAGATAAGGATCATTTCAGTATTTAAGAAGTAAATTTTCTTCCAATTTCAAAATTAAACCCTAGCATTAAACCTTGCTCAGCAGGCGTAAAGCTTGTCTTTTACTGGAGAAGGATTCAGCCTGAACTGAAACCCCTAAGTGATCCTTAACCACAGAGAGTCTGAAATCAGCTGCTGGCAAAGGCATATCAGAGGGACCAATGTCCTACGGAGAATTAGGCTTAAGAAGTGCTTCCTACAAAGTTACAGAAGTAGCATAAAAACAGCCACTGCATCCAGGAGAGACCTACTTTGCTGCTGTCCTCCCAGAAGCAAACTACTATGGCTTTTTAAGTGACGTTTTCATTTAACTATTTCCCATGTAGAATCTTCATTTCTGCCACACAGCACAAGTTTAGCAATATAAAGAAGTGTACTCAATACAAAGTCTCAAAAACTAGCATAATTACTTCAAGTTAATTTAAGAAGGGAATAATTACACAAAACTGCACTAAAAAACTATCACACCTTACATTTAATGCCTCTGCTATATACACACATTTATAGCATTAGGAGTAAGGCACTCATCAGGTGCTACATGCTTAGGCGCTGAAAAATACAATTTAGTTGAAACAATCTCTGTTTCTCTCCCTAAGACCAGCAGATGCCTAATGCAGCAGCACTGTTCAACCATTAGAGAGAACTCAGTGCTAAAGGACTTATAATTTCACATACCCACTCTATTGATAAGCAGCAGCAACAGGCGCACTGGATAACTTCACAGTATATTTGGCTGATGCTGGTGTTACTCAACTTTGCCTTTTAGGCTTCACTATTTCAGAATACTCTAAATTTTAGTTTTATCTGTTACATCACTGTTCAGCAAAAGTGCTCCAGGCTCTGGAAATGAAATGGCTTAATTAAAAACTCAATTTAGTTAAAGCTCAGGGTTTTAACTATGCAGAAGCAGATTAAGTTTCTAAACATGCATTTAAACATATGTGTAGATGAACAATTCAACAGGGCATTTAATTATGTCATTTTTCTGAACATAAATTGCACTAAAAACATGCTTAAAATTTTCTTAAAACACATATTGAAGATAAAAAGTCCAAATTTAAGATGTTCAAATGCCTAAGTGTAAGCACTTAGCAGGCGTAAGACAAGTCTTCAATTTCCCAAAAAGTAGATAGGTACACAGAAATTACTATAAACTGTCTTAAAATTAGAACTTTCAATGCAATGGAAAAAACACCAAAACCCAAAACCTATACCAGATTGGTTTTAGTAGGTTTCTGGGGTTGGTTTTTTTCTGGTCGCTGTTTTGGGAGCTAGTTGGTTTGCCATTTTGTTGCAGGGTTTTTTTGGGTGTTTAGGTTTGTTTGTTTAATGACACACAAGTTGAGGACATCAATCATAAATATCAGATATAAGAAATCCCTCAAACTACACCTTCTACTATGACTAAAAGTAGAATGAGTTACCTCCTTTTGCCGTCCAACGAATCTAACTCTTCTATAATCCTTTTCATCATATACCTAAAAAATAAAACAAACTTGATTGATTTACAAAGCAATAAGCATAAATAAAGAACACAAAGGCATACAGACTGCCAAGACTAAATAGTTGAAATTATTTCCTCAGTTACAAGCATTGGCATCATCTTACATGTATGTTCTGTGCACAAAATTTTTGTCACACAGGAAAGTACATTTTAGGTTGGAAAACAAAAAAGGGTAAGATAGAGTTAAAGCCAGTAAATAGAAGCCTTAGCTCCAACAACAGAGGCAAACAAAAAATTTATTACTTATAATGCTGTTCCTTGATCCCACACTGCCATCTGTAAGGTGAACTAAAGTAGGAAATTCAAGTTTCATGTTTATTTACGTTCAGGTTCAGTAAGCACAGCGAGAACCCTCCTGCACTAGCTCCACCAGCCATGCTTCTCTCCCATCTCTACAAGACACTACACAAGCCTCCCCAGCTCTCACGCCCAGTTTTGACACCCATCAAAAGGGGTTACAAGGCACTGACACCAGGGTACCTCCTACCTGTCAACTCTCCCCCCGTGTCAGTCGTTGGGACTCATACCACAGTACTTGGTAATAGCTAGTGACCTTGCTCCTAATTCATAGAATGGTTTGGTTTGGAAGGAATTTTAAAAATTATCCAGTTCCAAATTCCTGCCACACGCAGGGACTCCTCGCGCTGGACATACCGCCCAAATTAACTTTTTTCTCTGAGACCGCGCGTACCTCTGCTTATGTATCACCCAAGAGCACCGGTTTCCGCAGCGCATACTAGATGAAGCACACTACCGTCCCACCCACAGCACCGGCAATGCTTTTCCACAGGCACCAGCACGGTGGGAGACGCGGCCCTACTGCGCCCGCCCTCCCCGGCAGATTGAGGAGCAACACCGATCGCCCTGCCGCCCTCCTCTCTCCTCGGCCCCGCACGCTCACCTGCCCGGTGTGCGTCACCAGCTCGCCGGTACCGGAGACCCGCACGCCATAGAGCCGAGCGGCGACCGCCACCGGCAGCGACCGGCGCAGCAACAACAAACGGCGGAAGGTCGAGCCGGGCGCCGCCATCTTGAACTGAACACGTGATCCCCCACCGCCGCCCGGCGCAGGCGCGGTACTTGCCCTTGTCTCGCCCCCCTCTGGCTTCCGCGCCTTTCCGGGGGGTCGCGGCGTGAGTGCGTGCGCGTGGTGGGCCAAGGCGGTGAGCCGTGACGCGGTGGGTGTGTTGGTTAGTGCTTGATGCCTTCCGTTAGGGGCTGGGGACGGTGAGAGGAGGAGGGACAGGGAAGGCTGCTGCGGTAGTGTGGCGTGGGGTGTGTGTCCTTACAGTGCTCTATCCCGCAGGGTGCGGAGCATGCTCTCTCTCCTGGCCAGGGCGGTCGCGGGGCCGCTCGGCTCGCTGGGCCGCTCGCCCTTCAGTTCCTTGGCTCCATGGTGGCGGGCGGTGATACTGCCCGCCCCGGTGAGCTGGGCCCTGCCGCCGTGGTGCGGAGCGGCTGCCCCCCGCCCCTTCTTGGCCCGCCCGCCGCCGGTCGGGCTGCTGCCGCCGCTCCTTGCGGGGCTGAAGAGCAAAGTGTCGCTGAAGAGGCGCTGCAAGGACTGCTTCATGGTCCGGCGGCGGGGCCGGCTCTATGTGCTCTGCAAAACCAACCCCCGGCACAAGCAGCGGCAGCTGTAGCCCTGCGGCCAGAACGCCGCCGCGGGACCCCGGAGGGCAGAGGTGTGAGCGCAGTGTTAGCCTCGAGTCCGGCTTTCTGTATCCTTCGCGCTGGCACCTCGCCCTCTGGCCAGCGACATCTGGGAGCTGACTGACTGCTGGAAACAGATCGCCGAATGGTGAAGGTGACAACCTTTCATCTTAACGCTAAAGTAGAGCGGGTTGAGTTCTTCACGGCCCTGCCTGTAACTTCAGATCGTGGACGCTGAGAGCTGAAATGGGAAGCCACAACTTTTAGGATCTCTTGTTATCTTAGGCGTGAAAATCACCTCTCTGTTAATTGGGTATGGGTAAAGCTGAATCATCAGACTCTCGAGATGCATTGTATATAATTAAAGCATAATGAAAATAAAGTCTGTTGCTATACATTATTACGATATACAGTTAATCTTTTATAAAACCAACACAAAACTCTAGATGTTGAAAGCTGTTACAGCAGAACCAATAGTTTCAAACTCATGTGGTTTTCTAAGTGGTAAATAAGTATGTTGACAGTGTTCTAGCTTTTGGCTTTGTTCATAGGTGAGGTAAAAATGTCTTGTGATTGTTAAGTTACAACAGCCATAATCCCATGTAGCTTCAGTAATGCCAACATAAACAACCCTTGCTGCTTGTCACTGTGGGTTTTGAGGGGAGATGATGGCATTTTAGTTAATATAAAGTTATCATAACTTTTTAAGTTCTTGTGTCTAAAATTGTCATTTGATGTTATATTAATCATTCAGAGTGTATTAAGGAGTGTTCTTAGCCTCATCTTCCTTCAGAGAAATCCTCTCTGGTGTTTCTGGTATACTGTTCTACAGTTTTCCAAACCTTAATCCCAATAAAAAGGCAATACCCAGGAATCATTGCCTTTTGGGTGGAGTAAACCATTTTGTGTGGATGTCTACAGGAAAGAAGATAAAAATAATTATTTCAGATCCCACCAAGTTTCTGCAAAGCTCTAGCCTCACTCATATAAACGATTTGAGGCTTTAGCATTACCCTTTTTGCGTCTTATGTACAACTTCTACCGTGTCTCTAGAAATGGCTCTGTCCAGACATTTTGAATGCAGTAGTGTGGGAGACTCATGCTAGGTTGTTGTCTATTAAATACAGCCTACATTCAGCAACAGGGAGTGAATTCAGAGATAGGATCACTGTACATAAAAGAGGGGCACAAATTGCTGTTTTCATCTCCCTGTTTAGCATAAGACAAGTTTTTATACAGGGCTGACTCAGCAGCCTATTTCAACAACCTACAATTAGGAAAAATTGCTTCAGAATTAAAGCCATTGAATTTAGTGTTGCTAGTCAGAAACTGAAGTGTGTAATTTGAATTGAGGTGTTTAATGCGGTTGTGAATTATTCACGTGTTGCCATCTGAATGGTCAGCTTGTGATACCTGGGGTGGAGTGTGCAAAAGAATGGAGCATCACACCCATCACTGAAACAGCATACTTGGTTGTGCTAATAGATTTTGGAAAGAGGATTATAGGATTAGAAACCAGAAGGCTCTGAGTTATAATTATGCTCTGCCATTGACGTGCTGTATAATCTTGGAAAAGTAATTTTGCCTTTGTCTTGGTTTCTCCATTTGTTAGGAATACTGAATCTCACACTTCTAAGTACTATTTTAGTTGATATCCACAAACTCTTACAGATGTGCTCTGAAAAAATACCCCATTGAATTCTGAAGCTTTCTGTAATTTGGCTGATGTGAGGAAGGTGACTAGAGCTGGAGGTGATGCATATTTATTTTGGGTTTGTTTGCAACAACTACAAAACAAGAATCTGAAATAATGTCAGCCAGTAGCCTAGTGGTTGGTAGCTAAGGGTTCACATCCTTCATTCCAGACTTTCTGAATGTTGTGCTACTTAAACAGCTGTTTTCAAAGGATAGGGTACACAGCTGCTACTTAAGCTACCCAGGCTAAATATTTAGTCCTGGAATACTAAAAATACCAATCTATATTAGTTCCATATGCTTTTTTATTTCTCCCCCTTCCACAGATGTGGTATGGACAGAAGGTGAAGGGGAGGGGAATGGTAAGGAGTGCACAGCTAGAATGTAAAATGGCTTAAGGCGTAAATAGGACCCAATAACACAGGAAGAAGAATCCATACACTGGAAACTGAAATAAGACTCAGGTTCCAATTACATTTGCAGCTTCTGGTTTCATGCTGGTTTTGTGTCTAGGTTATCCCTTCCAGAAATTCTTCATTCTTTAAATCCCCACAGTGGAGTAGGGAGCATGACAAGTGATGTCTCCTGTGACTGTTTCCATCATACAGTTATTAAAATTATTTGCAGTTGTGAGTGACTGAACTTGCTTAACTTCTCAGAACTGTTCTAGGGAATGGGACTCTCAGATTCCTGATAGGCAACAGGTAGAGATGTATTTAGGTCAACTGCAGGATAAATATACAGAGCTCATGTATATTAATGATTGTCAGGCTTTGTCTGTGGTTGTGGGTATGGGAATTACACAATTGGTTGCTGAATTCAGGACAATAGTTCTGCAATAAAGACAGGTGAGGGAGAAGTCTTTGGGAACTATAGTAACCAGGGAAGCTGTTTCTGCTCGGATCAAGGTGGTACACACTGAAGTTGGCTGACTGACAGGTGACTTTTCCTGATGCTGACACCACCAAAGTTAGTTTCCCAGACTCAGTTAAAATAATAGCTATTTTTTGGTTCTGTAGACACCAGGTTTCTTTTCCAACTATCTTATCATACCATGTACAGGGGTGGAAAAAAAAGCACAAGAAAGAGTAAGCCTTAGGAGCAAGGGCTAATGCCTTTGCAAAGTCCTAACAACTGGAAACTTCCCTTAATTTGTGGAGGCGGAGTAGATGTCTCTTATGGAATATCCATGATTCTGTGACTTGGGAAAGGACAATTAAAAGTTGGAAGTAGTATTTTACAATAAAAATAATAAAAAAAAAAATACTTTTAAACATGGAAAAATAAAGTGAGAAGCAGGCTGCTTTCTTTTCTTTAACAATGCAAATGACACAATGTGCTATTGCAGACACTGTTCAGCTGTGTCTGTAGTGCCACGGTCTTTCTGTGGTTTCAGGGAGCTTCATACACGTGAATCTAAAGAGATTTCATTACCAAAGCTAGCTTACATGTACCTGTAGTGTCACCATATTCTCCAGTTCTCAATCAGTAACGGTGGACGTACCTTGGTATACAGTACTGAAAACTATCAAATGACTTCTATGGTGCAAATTAAAGACACAGTAGTCCCATTCAGTTTAATAAGGCTGATTATAACATTTAAACACTAGCATTCATTCCATTGCAGCTCATCAGATCAGTAACTTGGAGTTTGAAATCTGTACCAGTGGTTTAAATTGGGGAAGGCTGAATTTGTTAGTCCTGGAGGATGAGAAGGTGCTGGTTTTTTTTCCAATGAGCCAAAAGTTTAACTCATCACAACTATGAGGAGTCATGCCCTCACCTGACTGGTCTTCTCTGCTCTCCAGGACTTGAGTTTGCCTTTCTGTAGCAATAGCTGAACTGCCCACAAAGCTGTTATTGAACTGTCACAGTTTACAGCCCAGTTTTTCTGGGTAAGTGGTGGTGTTTTACTTCTATACCTCTGGGAGATAAACCACAGCAGTTTCGTTATTGCTCTGTATCGCACTCGTAGTGGAGGCAGCAATCTTTATAAGAGCTTCATCACAGTGAACACATTGAACCTGATCTAAAAATGATGAAAGTGGGTACAAGGAGAATATTGGCACCCAAGATGAAGCTGTCACTTTGCTGGAGTTATCCACCTGCCTGCAGAAATGGAAAATTCACCATTTCATCTACAAGCTTGTGCATTAGACTTCGAAATCCGTTGTCCGTAAATGTGAATACAGTGTTGAGAGAAGTATTTTTCAAGAAGCCACCTGGTTTTGTGTGCTATATTCAAGGCCAGGTTAGACAGAGCCTTGGGTGACGTGATTTAGTGGGAGGTGTCCCTGCCCATGGCAGGGGGGTTGGAACTAGATGATCTTAAGGTCCTTTCCAACCCTAACTATTCTATGATTCTATGATTCAATGTTGTGCAAAAATGAGAGAAAAAAAAAAATAATTGTGAAATGATCTAAAAACACATTGATTCCATTTAGTGGCTGTAAGCAAGCAAAGGAAGAGGCAGGGAATAACGTCAGCCTCTCTGTTGTACATGGCTGAAGACTGGTAGCAAGCAGTGTCTAAATGAGGAAAAGGCTGGGAACAAGCAGCCCCGAAGTCTACACAGGTACTTTAGAAGATGCTGCCTGTGAGTAGTATGGTTACAATCAGCTCTAGGGGCCAGTTCACTGGGACAATGGTGGTCCCTGGAAAAAGTCATAAAGGCAGTATATATACATAAACTCCAACTCCCTGCTATTCTGGCAACTATCTAATACAATTATTTAAATAAATTTATTAAGTTCTGCATTAAAAATTAAGTGTCTTTTGCTAGCACCACTCTTTGAAAGAGTCTAGGACTTCCCTCCTCTTCCTACTCTTCACTGCAGCTCTTCATTTATTCAGGACTTGTTTGTACTTATGCCAACATTATCTTTTATGTTAAATAACACTTCTGTTCCTGTGAAATTTACCTGCTTGATATTTATTTCTAGGCAGCTATCACATCTTTTCTCAATCTTTGTTTTCCTAAGCTAAACAAGTAATTTTAGTCTTTTCTCATGAAGCAGTCTTTCTGCTTCTCTCATCATCCTAACAGCCCTTTTCTGTAACTTTTGAATTTGTGAGATAAAGTTTGTAAGGAGAGGTAATATATTTTATTGGATCACTGATATAGTTAGAAAAAAAATAGGAAAGCTTTTGAGAATACAAGTCATTCTTGTGTACTCCCAAAGCTTACCAGCTTTTTTTCCAACTGTCTCAATTGTCTAATAAAAGATTGCCTACAAGCATTTCCTCTCATACGTCTCACTTTTAGTCACATCCTTACTAATCTTAAAATTCATTAAGTGGTCCTCTTTTTCTGTGTTTTAGTTAACTACATAAACAAACTTTCACATATTTTTCTGAAGTCCTGATAGATTAGATCTATTGTATTTTTCTCTTTTTCTAAAAGTCAAAGAAAGATACTTTTGCTTGACATAGTGTACACAAGCTACATCATGTTTCACTTAATCCTGTTTTCTGTTTATTTCCATGTCATTACTTTTGTTCCATATCAAAACCCTTTTACACTGCAGAATTTAGCTTACAGGCTTGTGGCCCTTACTTTCAACTGCTGGTATTTCAGTATTTTAAAGAATATATTAAATCAATAGGCCAAAAATACCCTGACCCAGCTCTTTAAAGTCCCCTGTCATAAGTTATCTGGACCAGCTGCTGTAATGTATTTATGTCTAGATATACACTAACTGTTGTCTATCATCAAATGGCTTGGTTGCATAAGGCTACCAAAAGACTGAACAGCAGCTTATGTTTCAGGTTTTGTTTGTTTGAAATAGCCACTAAGAGCAAAGGCCGTTTTGTTGTCTTTTTTTTAGCTCCCTAAGTTTAGACGTGTATAAGGGGTTTAGTTTCAACACATATTACTAGGGGTGTCAAAAAACTCACTCAATGCATACACCATAGAAGGCTCTCTGCTTGCACAATCTACTTCAAGTAATATGTATTGCGTAGTAAAAAGAACCTTCAAGTAATATGTAATATCCTTCAAGTAATATGTATGGCACAGTAAAAAGAACCCTTTATTACCTTTCAAAAGGTACATGGACATGAATTTGAATACCAAAATACATTAATATTTTAAAATAAATATGGCACACTATTTTTTTTCTTTTAGGATTTTAGTATTTCAGTAAAATAGCACATCCTGGTCTAAACCCTGCTGATATAAGCTGGAAGAATCATGACTTCGAGGAGTGAGATTCCATGTATATGTTCTCTGCAGAACACACCCTGTCAGAGCTCTCTCTCCAGAAGAGGGGATAAAGTGGGAGCTGGTATGTGTGAAGCCTGTCCAGTGATTCATGCCTATGCAAAACAGCCGATCTAAGGGCTTGGATAGTCCCTCAAGGACACACAAGATGCATTTCTAATACAATTTTGAGTGAAGAGGTTTCCTTTCCAAAAGTCTTCTTATTCTCTGCTCCAAATAATAGATGATCCTGCCAACATTATATAAGATTTAGATGCTTTGTAAAGATGAATTGTATGCTTTGTAGGATATCAAGTGTACTCCTCTTAAACAGTCTAATTTCAGTGATTTCTGGAGAAATTTTATGCATATTTGTATGTGTGAAGGTTTGACTGGACTCACCGATCTTCCTTTTATTTTTAATAAACCAGCATAAAGTAGAATTTATTTACATAATGCAATGATCCATGAAGGTTACCATAACATCAAGGGACCATATTAACCGCTTGAATGGAATTCATTAGAAATTAACTACCACTTAAATTAATTTTCCCACATTCACAAGGCTGTAATGGTAGAAAAAGGAACCGTCCATCAGCATGTAGTGACAGGAGAGCTGTCACTGCTTTTATTTATAGGTGAATACATTAACCCATGAAGCAGCGTTTTCAGACCAGATCTTGAGCTTCTGTACAAATAAGCTCCTTTAGAAGACTTTTAGTAAGTAATCCAGCTTCAGTTAAACAGGAACATGTACTGCCTAATGCTTTTGCCACTGGCCTTTTCCTAAGAACAGCAGAAAAAATTGCTCCTACAACCCCCAAACTTCACATTTTAAGTAGTTTATTTTCAATGGATAGTATTACTGGTTAGATCTAGTTATAGTGACGTGTTATCAGTAAAACTATACAAACAAAAGATTGTCCATTGCTGCTTCTTTTGTTCATTGTTACATCATTTGAATTTTGAAACTCTTTTAAATATAAATATACGTGCAAGTCTCCAAACCATAGGATGAAAGTGGATGAGAGTTGTACCCATTTGTGATCTAGGTGTACTTTGGGCAAATTTACTGTAGTATATTGTGGTAAACAATTTCAACAAGCTACAGTGAGAGGGACTTTTATGGCACCTGTTACATGACCGCAGTTCTCAGAAACCAGTACAGCATTAGAAGGATGTATGTCAACCTATCTATGTCAACCTCATAGCTGAAGTGATCTTACGGCAATTTCCTGTATAGTTTAATCCAGACTTTTTTTTCATAAATAATTATAGCTCAGAGCTAAAACCTGGCCCTTACCAATTAATAACATGTTTTATTTTCTTTTTAACAGAGAAAGTTCATTAAGAAAAATACAGAATTGTTAGCTGTTAAGAAATGTCCCCTATCTATGACTGTTAAAATAACTAAATAACACCAGCTTTAGATATTTTTCTGTTGGATGCTGCCATATGTAGTAAACAATGGTGACAAGAACATCAAACAATCCTGTGTGTCATCAATATTGCTCAGCCAAGTGTTTCACTCTCATTGCTGTCCAGAAAGAGAAAATATAGAAGTTACAGTGAATCTCATAGTGTTGTCAATGCTTTCTCTTATGCTCCCTCATGTTTTCCATACCAGTGTCAAAGGAAGCTTCACCACAGTTTCTCATACAAGGAATTTGGAGGGTGAGAGGCCTTCTCAGGTATTTCTGTGAGTTTATTGCTGTGTTCAGACACTTGGCAGGCATAGCAAATAGATAAGCTTTTCCTCCGTTCCCACAAGTCCCTATATTCAAAGGAAGCTAAAGGCTGTCCTATTACTCTAGTGATAATATTGCTTGCTGTTATCTTTTATGTTGTCCCCTCTGAACAGATTCTTTTCGGAGCTTCTCAGAGGTATAGAGATGTTACATGCTCAGGGCTAAAAATATAAACTCAATAAGTGAAGAGAAAATCTTTTTCAAGCTTTGCTCCCCAATACTATAGGTAGTTTTCCATTTCAATTATTTAAATATGGCTATACTATGATAGTCAATGGTGCTGAATTAAAAACTCAGTGTCAATATTACCTAAAAAGACCATCATTGCAGTTATGGCAGTCTCAGCCTGACGTTACACATCTTAACAAAGAATTTGTTCACTTTTCTTATTGTTTTATGGTTCTACTTTACCTAGTTAAAGTGAAAATCCATATTATTCTTTCTACCAATGGCTTTGGATGCTATTTGTTTAGAATATAGGCAAGTGATTTGCTGATGTTCCCATCTGCAGCCTAGGGAAAGCTAGTAGCTGGAAGCAGACTAGCCACTCTCCTTCAAAAGTAGCAACTGTCACCAGTACAATGTATGATTTATTTATTATTTAATGGATTTAGAACATTTAAAATTCTTACAAACACTGTTTTGTCTAATTCTGCCACATTTTATGTGGCATTGCCTTTTGCCTTTTAGTTTGCCTGATTTGTATATGCTAATGTACACACAATGTATAATGTGAATGAGTCAGACAAACTAGAAAATTATGCCATTTTACTTAGTTCTCATCAGGGACTATGGTTAATTTGGTTAATTGATACAATATTGACTAAGTAATGACTCCCACTTCTGTCAACATTTTTACATTTGTTAAATTCCCCTGCCTGATTCTGCTTTTCTGCTTTATTTCCTTTTAAAATTTAAACATCTCAAAAAAGGCTCTTCACAATTAATGCATTTCATGATTGAGGAACACTGAAATTAACTTTTAGCCAATTAAATTTTTACGAGTATTTGCTATTGTCGACAGTAGTAAAAACTTCTGTTTCAGCCACATCAATAATTAATTTAGAAGCACATGCCTGAAATACTTCCCCACATGCAAAGGAGTTGTTATTCTCCCACAGCTTCCCTCACAGTCATCCTGGTGACTCCCTTGGCACTAGTACGCCATTATTTTGTTGGCAGCATTTTGATTTCTGCATGGTAATGATTAACCTGTACAATGTGTTCCTCTTAATGCAAAGCTGTTTTCTTATCCCTTCAATTCTACAAACTCGAAAAAGCATATAGCCGGAGGCCACACAGAATAATACCAGTGTCAAGCTTTAAAAAACGTATTTGTTTTGTGTCCTCTAAGGACAAATGATAGACATGTAAAAATGTTTTCTCTGTTTCTTTTTCATGGAATACTTACTTTAGAATTAACTTCTGTCACAGAAAACATAATTTGAAGCATCTACTATATATTATTTTTGTGCATTTCTGCTATAAAGAGGGAAAATAGTACATTGTGTATGACATGTGTGATTACAAGGTTATAGAAACTCTGTGTTTCTCTTGTTGTTATGGTTTCTCCTTAAGAAAGCTTGTCACTGGAAACAGAATAGCGTCCTTCCTTCAGAAGAGGCAAGTATATAATTCTATGACACAGCGCAGTGTAATGAATGTAATTTTTAATTGCTTTATAGTACTTTAAATTCTTACATATCTGAAGCACTGTGCTCTTCGTGAAGTCCAGTCATGTATCGCTTTTGAAATATTTCAGAAGAGAAAAGAGATTTTTATGATACATTGTTGTGTTCTGATGATTACACATGCTATGACCTATTTCCATCTTTAATTTTGTCCTCTTCAAGTTACAATCATCCTAGTGTCCTTTTATTCATTGATTGTTCTTTAACATACTTTCTCTGTCTTACCTATTTGTTAATTCTGTTTCTCTTGTGATATCAAGCATACTTCATTTCATGCTTCATTGTCCAGGTTTTAGTTTCAGCTCCAGTATATTAAATGTTCCCACTCTTTTGCTCCATATTTTATAGTCAACAGTACAGAAGCGTTAAAAGCCTTTCTCAAAAAAAAAAAAAAAAGATGAGTATTCTTAATGTAGAATTCTTTTCCTTCAGAAACTTGACTGACTCCAAACCTTGTGACTCCACAGTCAAGACAAAATACATTCAAGGCAAAAATAGCTCATCAGCAGTTCTCTGAAGTTAAAATATTAGACATTTTCTCTTTTCTCCCTGTTTCCCACCCCTTGTCCTTGAAATAAAGACAAAAACTATACACTAAAATGAAGAAAAACAAATAGCTGTATAATTTTTGCTTAAGTCTACATATTATTAAGAATTTTATGTGCCATTGTTTCTGATTCCAAAATGTTCTACTTCATTACATTGAAGACTTCACTGTTTGTTTGAAATCCTTTATTTCCTGGCTTAGTAGTTGTAGTGGACCTGATCACCAAAAAGGATTTCCAGAATCTGTGGAAGTCCTGATAAAAGGGACTAAGCTTGGAATGGTCTCTTAGAAAACACTGTTGTGGATGTTAAAGAGTTGCTAGTTATAGCAAAGCCCTTGGAGACTGAGGAGATGCTCATAAAATAGCCATGGTTCAGCCTGTCCATCACTTTCTTTTGGTCAAAGGCTTGGAGGCCGAATGACAAATGATCCTGGTAAGTCAACTAGAGAGAATCTTGAAGCAGTACTGAATGGATTGCATTCCCCAAACTGGATAGAGAAATGACTTTTCTGCGCTCTTAAAAATCATGCCGAGAAGTCATATGTGGCATCCAGTCAGTTCATGAAGGCTGGCCTTCAGCTGCAGAGCGAGCACAGCCCATGTTCCTGGGAGAAAGAGCATGCAGTTGCCTGAGGACTTGGTCAGGAACATGGGGTGCCCTGGGCTGAAGGTCCACAGTCACAACCCAGGAATTTACTGATGAGCACCCAAGAAATCACCTCCAAGGGTTCTGTCTGAGAGGGGGGTAGCGCCTTCGGGTAGTCCTGGTCACACTGAGTCAGCAGTGAGAGCACTTTTATAATCTTCTCTTCACAGGACTCCAGTGTGGAAGCTACAGCAATGGCTTGGCCAGCTTGGCCTGGCGTATCTCATCAAGGTGAATGGCAGAGATCCCAGAAGCAGCCTTAGCTGTTGTGCAGGATAATACTCCAAAACGGAAAGAAACTGAGCCATGGTTTGTGCCTTTTCCTTTGCCTAGTAGATGAAGTCTCTGCATTTGTTACCAGAGGGTCTAGAAGTGATCAGTCAGCAACAGCATGCAGGTCTTCCCCCTTCATACAGCCTGCTCTCATAATTTCTTTCAGCCTCCTCCAGCCATCACTGGCACCCTTGTGCCAATGCCCTCCTGCATGTTCTGAGAGCCAAGCACTCCTCTGTGCTAGCCCTAGCTGAGGAGCTGCTGAGAGGAACGGCACAGCATCCTCTGCAGAGGGGAAACCTCTGCAGCTGGGCTAAAGGCAGCTGAAAGGGAAGCTTGTGAGGGCAGCATTGGGGAGAAGGAGTGGGGCAAGGGTGAGACTTCTACTGATGTTTGCACAACAGAATGATTTCTGCAGCTGTAGATCCCTATTCCCTCTAATATCTGTTGTGTGATGTGCCGGCACTTCTTCAGAGCAGAGGATGAAATACACACAGGATGTTTTTGTCTGTTATGTTCTCCTTTGCCTGTTCCATAACATCTTTTTTTTTGTCTACAGCAATTAAATTATCCTCAACTTTCCCTCTTCAGTTGCAAAGCATCCTGTAGATTTTCTGCCTAGAGGGGAATTGCAAGAAATTTCTGAATGCATTTGACAGAGGTATGTTTTAATTAAATGTAAAATTCCAGCAGTTATTATGAAAATACTGCCTAAGTATTGGGTTCAACTGGGTTTTGGAGAACACTGGAAAAAAATGACAAAAGGCAGTTAAACAAAGAAAGAAACTCCAAGAATCCTAAAAATAGTGAATAAACTTAATAGTGAAAAGGTGATAGTAACAAAAGTGAGGCCAAAAATATAATCAGCATTAAAAACCTAAATACAATAAGATTTAATATAGCAGAATAAAAAAAGCAAACCAACCAACTATATAGATCTTAGCTGTCCATTGAAATACTTTGAATAAGACTGTAGAAAATATAGATTTTATTTTCCTTTGCGAACTAATTGCTTCAGAATTAAAAGGAGATATTGTCGTAGTACTGATGGTACCAGGATAGAACAGAAAGAAGCACATGTTCTTCCTATATGATTCCATACTAGTAACTAAAAATAAAGTGGAAAGGCAAGAGTTTTCTGTCTGTAACTGTTGACTTCATTAACGTATCAGCTGCTCCTTATTTAATTTAATGGAATATCAAACAGGTTGTGCTCCCACTTACAGTCATTAGGTTTGAAGTGCCGATTGCTGTGTACTCAAGGCCTTTGGCTTCTCTGTGGCATCATGACAAGGAATACCCACAGGTGTCTTTCTTGCTGTTCAACACTTGTGTTTAAATATGCGTGAAAAATCTGATTAATTTGTCAATGAACAAAGCTGATTTCTGAGCAGGTTCAAAAAAATCTTATTTTTTATATACATACACACACATTTGTATACACTTTTAAAATTTCTTGGTCAGAACTTCTCTATATAACATATTAATTACTTAAAGCCACACTTACACTTTTTAGCACACTTTCTTTCCTGTACACATGCTTGAAAATTCTTATAAATAAAAATAGGAGAATTTATTTAGGTTGACAGTGGTTTTCCATTATTTTATGACAGCAACTAAGAAGTGAATTGTTAGTTGTAATTATGGCTGCTCTTAGAAAAATACAATTTATCAATAGAATCTCTTCATGCATCAACTGTTTTGTATGGGCTACACCTCTGCCAGCTGTTCAGGTATTTTAGTTCACTTTCACAGGAGATATATCAACCACTTTGGTGACAATATAAGAGTTACTTCCCCTTAATAAAAGGGCTGTGAGCCTTGTTATCACATTTCTGATGTTTGTAAAATGGACTAAATGGTACACTGTACACTTTACTGTTTCTGCTTGGACCACCACACTAAGGTGTGGCAGGAGAGTTTACAACAGTGTCACAGGTAAATGTCTACTGGTGAGCATTGTCTGTTGGTGGTTCTAAGATACCTCTTCTTTTGGAGGCACAGTAGTCTCTGTTCAGGAGCCATGGAGTTCAGAACTTGAGCCTGAGCTCATGCATCTGTTGGATGCACCAGCAAAAGAAAATTGTGGAAGTGTTTGGGTGGTGCTTTCATTTGGCTTTTATGTGATTATAGTGTGGCAATTAGCAATTTTAGAGAATAAACAAGATGACAACTGCTTAGCAGTAGAAAGCAGAAAGAAAGAACTCATCAGTGCTGCCGTACTCCCACTCTCGTTGTCCCGTTCACATTATCTCAGTCAACACACAGTAACTGTAAGTTAAGGCAGCAGCTCTTTTTTACACAGCATAAAGATATACAAATAACAAGCATTAAATAAGAAACATCGCACCACATCAAGATTAACAAAAGTAATAATGCTGACCTTGCTAGCACTCAAGTCTTTTCAACCGTGAATAATCTTCTATCCTGACAGGAAAGAGCAAGACACATAATCCTCTAGCATGTTCTTGATAGAAGAATTGCCACTCCTTCTCAATTAATCATTATCTGAGACAGTTCTCTTATACTTGAAAAGATTAGTCCTTAGCCCTTTGCCAGCTAAGGTTCCCCCTGTACAGAAAGGAGCCAAGTAGAGGTCTCTTAACTTTGCTCTAGTGATAACCCTTGCATTTCAGACCTAGCACATTGCATTTGCCCTGGCCCTAATGCCCCTTAAATGGCTGTTGGGTGCCCTTGCCCCAGTATCTTAAAGAAAAGCACATCTAAATGTTTTTGAGGGTTTCTATAGACCAAAACTAATGTCTATTTGTAGTTTTTGTAAAATCACTTTGATAAAGCGTTAACATGATATGAAGATTAATGACCCTTAAGAGGAGTCCTGCAGGTTTCATTTGTATTCTTTGTGCTATGTTTTCACACTTCCAGAGAGCAGTGCTGAACTTCTGAACCACTTTGTCAACCTTGTTAATTTGACAGTGATTTACATCTCTCTTAATTCATACTGGAATATCTTCAGCTGTAGCTATTTGTTAGTTATTCTACTCAGGAGGAGAAATTCTAGACTCATTGCCACAGCACAAGGTCTTAGTGCATCCAACTGCATAAATTACCTTGATTAAAAGCACCCATTTTTTTCAGCCCATGTTAGTATCTGAGTGTGTGTATAATAGAAGTCAGGTGCATTGCGTATTCTGTTTCCACTCCTCACTCAGGACCTAGGTCTCTAAAATCTTTCTCTTCCTCTGTCAAAGGAGAAGAAACAGCATCCTTCTTGCTAAAGAGGTAAATACATACAGCAGATGAGACAGTCAACAGTGTTTTATGTTCATGTCATTTTTGTATTATGACTAGAAAAACAGCTTGGAGTTCAAGGTTTTGCCTAACAAAATTCTTGTAAAGGCTGACACAATTACACCTGAAGTTAAAATTATTTGGTGTACTCTGATAATATGCCATAGAATCATGGGATAGTTTGGGCTGGAAGGGACCTTAAAGATCTTCTATTTCCAGGCCCTCCTCCCATGCACAGGGACACCTTCCACTAGACCTCGTCACTCAAAGCCTCATCCAACCTGCCCTTGAACACTGCCATGGCAGCCACAATGTCTCTGGGCAGCTTGTTCCAGTGTCTCACCACCCTTATAGTAAAGAATTTCTTTGTAATATAGAATATAAATCCACCCTCTTTCAGTTTAAAGCCATTCCTCCTTGTCCTGTCACTACCTGCCCTTGTAAAAAGTCCCTCTTCAGTTTTCCTCTTGGCCCCCCTTAGGTATTGGAAGGCTGTTAAAAGGTCTCCCTGGAGCTTTGTCTTCTGGCTGAACCAGCCCAACTCTCTCAGCCTGTCTCCATAGGAGCCCTATAATCACCTTCACGGCCCTTCTCTGGAATCCCTCAAGCAGGTCCACATCTCTGTTGTGCTGGGGGCCCCAGAACCTGGTGTCTGTGAGTGTACAGTTCTGCAATGTTGCACTTGCCATTACCAGGAGATACTTACAGCATCTCTGGAAGGACTGGCTTCTAACCCAGAAAGCTGTAGAAACATCTGCAATTGCGGCAAACTTTGCTGAACTGTGTTTCATATTGGACAATAGGTTAAAGCAAGGGCTGACTGCCTCAGAGGGCACCATCAATTTTACAGAATTGATGTCTGAGGAAATTTCTATTATTATGCTTATTAACATACCTTTTGAGACCATGGAGCACTAGAATAAAGATGTTGTCTGCTGGAGTGTGGTCTCGGTATTGCACCTCTTTAAACTTACTAGGTATCTCTTCCTTTATTACATATATTGAAAAAGTAGATCTCTCCCTCCAAGACCAGATTAGCTGTCTCTAGGGTACAATTGCATTCTGTTTTTTAGGCAAAGATGAGCAAGCTACTTTCCAATGCATCTTGTGGCCACGTAGATCTAGTTAGTATTTTGATAAGAGCAGACAAAAAGCCTTGAGCAAGACAAAAGGTATTGACTTTGTCTCAGCAGTGCGTTAATGCTGCTAAGTGATTTTTGCTTGGTTTGGAATATGGGCAAACTGATATGGATAGTATCTGTCTGTGAAGGACCATAAAAATATACTCTTAGGCTCAGCATTGGATGCGAGGGTTCAAGTTCAATTGGTTATTCATAGTTGAAGAAAAATGCTTCTCAGTTGCTGCTTTCTATTACACTTTCCCTAAAAGTGACGCTTTACCCTGCCCATCACATTATATGTGATAAGTAATGTATATTGTACTTCTCTGAACCAAAGCACATAATTTGCCCCCAAATTTGTAAGAAATCCAATTGTTCCATGTAGGCACCTTATTAATTGCAGTTCCTTCAATATTGTAGTAACCTGTATTATGGATAATATATCTATTTGATTATGTATTGTCATTTACAATTACCATTTGAGATCAGCAGGTTGTAATAAATTCTTTTACTATTGTTATATTGATTTATTTTGATATTAACCTTTGAACCAGAAATGGTATCTAGCTGTTGCTACAAACAGCTAACTTAACTTTGAAATTCCTCCTCCCTCCCTGAATTTATCACATCATCCACTACTTTGTGATGAGGTAGCCCAACTGTGTCATATCTTTAATGTGCTTTTATTCTAAGCAATCTGAAGCTTGTTAGGTGATGTGATCTACTGCAATATTGAAAACTTTCAAGAAATTCTACTGTTCATATTCAACTACTTAAATTTCTATGAGAGTTAGGGTTATTAGCGCTGATAATAATTGTAATAGAATGAATTGTAACAGTAAAGTAAATTTTCATGAACTGCACATTGCTTTCCTGCATTATATTATTTTAATTCAAATAATTGTCTACGTGGAAATTGCAAATATTCCTACAGATATTTTTCTGTATTTACTGGAGGAGATGTGCACATAAAAGTCTTACTTACTAAAAAAAATAATTGTATTTTAAAAGAACTTGATCTTTAATAAACTCTTCTCCCTTTAAAAGAACAAAATCAACAAAAGCATTAGTTGGTTCTTGTGATATATATATTTCAAACCCATAAGTGTATATGAAGCTGCTTATGGTTTATGCTTTAGCAAACTTTGCAGGAAATTTAGAACAGAGAAGACTCTGCAAGTTTGGGTTTTTTTAGACGTTATGCTCTGCTCTTTGGTATTAATCTTAATCAAGCATTACGCAAAGTCAATGACAATTTGAATTAAGAAATTGGATCTCAGAAGAAAATCTCAGTAAGGGTCCTTTTCATCAAGAGGAATCTGAAGGCATTTTCTGAAGGCAAAGGATGGCATAGTTGTTTGGCTGTTTTTTTATGTATTTTTAATCTATGACAGAAGGAATCCTAGTTTCAGAGACTGCAAAACAGCATAAGCACTGATCACCAGGAAACTTGCATTCAGTTTTGAAATTCAGACACCAAATGAAAAATACTCATAACTTGAGAAAGCTTCTCTGTATACTTTCAGGAGAGATGAAAGACACATCCACAAGCAAAAAAACAGTAGGACTTCCAATGTACACTATAATTTTTACTGTTACTTTAACGCATTGCATCAGCACAGGCCAAGGATAGATTTACAGTGTTTAAAATGGTAGAAAAGGCAGACCTGTTCAGCAAATACTTCTTACCTGGTCTAATAGTCTAATAGACATCCCTGCCTGCCTATGGTTAGCATGGAGATTCCCTACAATGTCCCTACAGTGTGTTCTTCTTCAGATTACTCCCTATTTCCCCCACTAGCCCTATAAATTTTATTCCTTTATTTTCTTTGAGTGTAGGCTGACATCCCACTAAACTAGGAAAAATAAACTCACATGAAATGATGGTTTAAAGCCTCCTGGGCCAGAGAGGGAATGAATCCAGCTTCCATGTATGGGTGAATGCTTTACTTGCCAGATGAAAAGAAGGTCTGTAACCACATGATAATATTTTTCATAGAATCATAGAATGGTTTGGGTTGGAAGGGACCTTAAAGCTCATCCAGTTCCAACCCTGCTGCCATAAACAGGGACACTTTCCACTAGACCAGGTTGCTCAAAGCCCCATCCAGCCTTGTCTTGAACACTTCTTAAATGTGACTTCTTTCTTCCTGACTGTGTTTTAAATAGACGCAGCTATTTTTTTTGGCTGCCAAATCCAGTTTGTAGGGAGGTGCTGAGACTGTAGCTGATCAACTTCCCATGTGATGTGGGCAGAGCAACAGATAGTTGCACACTCCAGCTCAAGTATGAGCATAAACAAGCAAATCTAAGGCAGAAAAATCCCTCCTGCTTAGAAAAACAATTGAACTAAGACTCTTTGATCCTCAAAATGTTCAAGGTCAAGGATGGGGACATCTAGGAAGTTTAATTGCTTCAGGAATGAAGGATGGATTAGCAGAAATTCATGGGATTGGAGCTTGGCTTGTTGTCTTTCTAGCACCAGTTTCAGTCTTTCACTCTCCTTGTGTATATGACCCGAACCAGCTAAGCTGTGGTTGCTTGATTATTCTTGTTTCACAGACTAGGCAGTATGACTGCTGTAGCCATCAGAGAAGGCAATGCCCCTCTATAAAATGGGAAAAATGATTCTCTTTCCTCTTCTAAGGGTTTTGAAAGATACAGATGAAAATCTTACACAGGAAGTAAGATCCTATGTTAAAACAAGACTGCAATATTGTTTGCCTGCAAAGAAACAAAGGTTATGTTTCAAAAGTTTGCACAGTAAGTACTTACAAGCAGCACATTGTTTTTCATTACCAATGATTTGTTTTCTTGCAGAACAACTTCTTCTAAAATATTAAACATAGTCAAAGTGACTAATGCATTTTTTTAATCTAAGAATTGCTCAATTAAAAATTTACAAGGCAGGCAATTTTGATTTCTGCCGACAATAGTCAAAACTTGTGTATAAAGATTAATTACTTATAAAGTAAAACACATCTTTTAAAAACTGACATTAAATTTGCATCTGCATTGTATGTTGGATTTTATTCTACTCTCTTTAAGCAAAGGACTTCCGGTGGACTTTTGATAAACTGCTGATGGAAATGCATCTTGTAAATTCATGAGTGCTTGAACTAGCTAAAACCAAGAAGGAAACCATATTTTGTACTTGGGTTCTGATGCATTCATTATAGCCTATGGATATCCTAGTTAATAGTATAAAAAGTATACTGACTTTTTAGTTGCATTGTATTATTGTGAATTATTATCTTACACCAAAAGGTAATTGTATTTCATATAAAATTAAGCAACTTTGTTAAAATCTTCCTTAAAAATATTTGTGCTTTTTAAACTATGCTATAACATTTTGTACCGACTCTACATGACTGAGGTTTCTAATGACAGGAAAATAGATATTTCTTTTACTATACCAAGACTGCCCTCTAGAGTCTCATTGGGCCCAATTAATCTCTAGTGTAACTTTCTCCAGATCAGCTTTGAAATGTACACATCTCTACAGGCCCTATTATGCAGTGCTCCAACCTAAATGATGCAACACTTGCTTGAAAATGTAGGTACAATTTCAATTTCAAGACAAAGAAGGGAAATAGTTTTTCACTTACTATGAGCTCTGATAACTCATTTACTTGTAGACTCTTTACTGCACATATTTCGCATTCCAAGCTAGATGTAAAATATTAGGAAAATGATGAAAAAGAGAATAGTTTAAATCTCTTCCTAAAACCACATGAGAGATATCTATGTCTATAAAAGATGACAGGGAGAATGCATGCAGGATAACCGAATTAGGCTGGTACTTGTTCTTTCTTTACAAGTGTTAAAAAGCAGCACTTCTGCCCTCTGAGGGTTGGATTAAGCTTCCACTGAAGCCAATGGCAAACCTTAAGTAATCAAGGAAACAGAATTATTGCACTGATTGCCAGAAGCATTTGTATTCAGTTGTTAAATTAATAATGGGTATCTGGTTCAATAAACAGTTGTGTTTCCCGTTAAATTGTAACTGCAGTGCTGCTTCCTATTACATACCAATATATTATGCAAAAAAGGCAGGGGAAGAGGACAAATGTGAAGTAAAGGGACTCACACAATATGGTTTTAAAATATATGATGCAATGAAACGAACTCTTAGTGCTTTATATTTATTTTTATATATAGTTTATATATATTTATTTTTTTATATATTGATATATATTTATTTTTTATATTTATTATAAGCTTATATTATTGAGAGAGCCTCATTTTCAAAGAATGTAATCCCTAATTGCAACTCTATAATTTAAATCAAAGGATATAATAAGAAAGTAAGATTTTCTTTTTCTTTTGTCAAAGAACTGAGTTTTCACTTTTTTTTTCTGTTTCGCAGCTCCTACTAGGGATGGCTTATTAAAATCAAGCTGCACTTTGCATTTACTAGATATTCTGAGGCCAGTCAGGGATAAATAGTCCCAGCAAGCTAACTGAAATTGGATTCATTTAGATAAAGCCAAAAGGATTTGTCCCTACATTGATATTTACAGCAGATGCACGAGACTGAAACTTGGCTTATTGAATTATTTACTGGAATCTGCATTTCTTCAATAAAGTTTGCCTTTATTCTGATCTTTCTGTATGAAGTAACAAAAAAATCAATTTGGACAATGATCAATGGTGCAGAACAAGTAATTGATTTTTTTTAGACTATGATTTTGTTGAGAATAAACCCCAGTTACTTCATCATTCTGTACTATATGGTCCCATGTTCTAGTAATGTGACTGCACCACTATCTGTCTTACCAGGGAGATCTGAAACCATTCTCATATAAGAACCAGGGTAGTTATTCTCACTTGCTGTGTCTCTTATGTGAAGAGTTACAGGCAGTCATTTTGTCATTTTGGACATCTAGGATGAATTTCATGTAGTGAGGGCAGGACACGCAGGAGAAATACTATACACACAGAATATACAAGGGCCTTTACTTTGCTTGGGTAGGTTGCATGCAACCTGGGAAATATTTCCTTGGTATAACAATGCAGAAAATTGCAAACATTATGTTACACGTTGTAGATTTGAATTGACAAGAACACTTACTAAATAAACTATTTTATTTTTTTTTAAATCTAAAGAATATTTGGCGTTTAATCTGACGCTAACTGCAGTCAGTGGAAATCTTTCCATTGGCATTTGTTGGCTTCTTACCTGGTCCTTCTTCTCCTCTGTACACTTGAGATGGCAGGAATCAATTTAGACCATCTCCTAAACACATCTACACAATCTAATAATCAAAGAACACTGGATGGAGAATACAAAAGCCTCATACATCTCCATGCTGTTCCAGGAAGCCACTTTTGCCATGGCTTTTATTCAGTACTTCCCTTGGCAATAAAGGGAAAATATGCTACATTTCTCACTATCTCTTTTAAATTGGAATAGGTTTCTTATTATTCTTTATAGTTTGGATTCTCTTTTCCTGTCTGTGCCTTGGAAATACTTGCAGTGATTCCTTAGATAAAGATATGCTTTTATCTTTTAGGAAGTATTGATTTTTTAAATCTTCTAATTTTGTTGCCTTCAGGCTGATCATTTCTCATTATTAGGCCACTTTTTCACTAAAGTGGAAACAGACATTTTAGGAAAAAAGGTTCAATACTGATTTTGTTGAAACCAGGACAGTGACACTGCAGTGACATCAAACATTTTTCCCTGCCTAGCCCTATTACAAACAAAATTTCACAAATAATGGATAGTTCATTGGATTTGGGTGCTAAACAGAAGAGTTATGTTTGCACTGTTTAGAAAGATAAGAGGCAAGAATCCATAACATGTGGCTGGTATAAGAGGGGGTCTAGTTCCTGCTCTTCTTCTTCATATTTGCCTACAGATAGTTTTCTAAACCCATATTTCAATACTGAAATAAGTAATTTCCCTTTAAAAATGCTGACGATTGAGATGTCCTTAAAGACATGCTTGGACTACATTAAAAATTTAACTGGAAAGTTCAGCTAGAAATTGAACTACAAATGTGGAGAAACAACACCAAAATAGTTTTCAAAGGGGAAAATCATATGTTCCCCCACGTTATAATTGCTTCCTCATATTCTTTTCAATACTAAAATGTTCAGATTAACTTCTTCGTCAAGAAAAAGAAGAGAAGAAATTGAGCACAAGCAATAGAATCTCAGTTACCTTTTCTGAAGAAACATTCTTTCTTCCATTTATTTTCTCCTTCCATAATACCTTTCATTTAACCAAATATGTTTCTTTCTACATCTTGGCAATACCAAATTTGTCCTCTCCTTCTAACATCCACCTCCGATTATTGTTTTAACTTCTTAAAAATATCTATTACTGATTCTAAACCCTAACAGTGTGAGAGAGGAAGAATCATAGCATATGTGATGTCTAAACATACCATTGTAAAGGTATTGTGGTATTTAAGCTGGTAGACAAGAACACTAGGTTTGTGTGTCCACCTGCATTTCTTGCTCTTGCTCCACAACACTGATGTCAGCTAAGGATTAAAGATATGGTATTTCTTCTGTAGTGCAGAGCTCTAGTTAATGGAAAGTAAATTCTGAATTTGGGATGAATTCTGCACTGATAACTACTGAGGGCACAACACAAGCCTGCCTGCTGTCCCAAAGAGAAAACCAAAATACACACTGAAATTTTGTCCCTGTGTGGTGGATGAGCCTTGATGGTTCCCCAGCACGGGAGGTGCACACAGAAGCCGTATCTCTGGAGATAATAATGTGTGCTGCATTGCTCTGAGTTCCCTGTGAGTCTGCACCAGTGATGCTGGAATTAAGACAGATCTTGAAGTGATTAAAGCTTATACATTTGATATTAATTTTACAAAAGCAGTTTAAAATAGCCACTTAGAAATTTTCTAGATTCTGAAATACTCTTTGGAGCTGGCATGGTCTCATTCTGAATTTATACAATCTCCACAGTAAATTTTGAACTCTCCTCAGATCTTTGTTCAAGCTTTCTCTAAGGATCTTTCTGAATTCTTCCCTGTAATTAGGATCATCCACGTAACAGATAACTTATCCCTTGCATTTCTTGTTCCATTATTCTTGGGATCCCAGAGGATCCACTGGTTACCCTCCTCAGTAGTCCTTCACAGCTGGTATTGACTTTATAGTCCCCACAACCTCTCATAATACCTTCACTGCATGAAAGGCAGAGTCGTGCACTTAATTGTGAGTCTGTAGTTTGTTCGGTGCCTTTCCACAGGCTGACATACTAGGTGTGCCACAGGTCTGGCTATAAAAGATACAGGAACTGCATCGTCAGCCGCAGCTGGTCCTGAAGTTCCTACATTCTACCACTGTATGTCTGTACTAAATGTCTCTGCCTGACATTACACTTGTACTCCCCAGTACAGTCTTAATTTCGTAGCTAATTTTTTGATCATGTAGAACAAATTTCTATTACAAATACCTCCAAAAGTAAATAAATATATTTGTAAGTTGCAGGCAGAGACTGCATGCCTTTGGTAATAAATGCACTTTTTTCAGCCTTATTACTACCCTTGGGAAAAAACATCTACTTTTGTCTCTCAATAATCACAGGTGTTTGTACTCCTAGAAACACAGAGGAAGGTGCATATAAATGCTGTCCTGCAGCCATAACCGTGTTCCTGTGAGTGAAAAAAATCTTAAAATACAGTTCACTGGAACATAGAACTAGGACCTTCCTTGAGTCCAGGCCCTTGATATCACAACAGCTGAATCCTAGAACTGAATAAATGTGTTCGATTTAATTTCAAAGCTAGGTCTTTTTAACTCCATGGCTTAGGGACATTTTCTACTTTCAGGTCTAAATGCATTTATAATCTTTTAATGTCTATTTCTTCTTATGCCAACACTACCTTTTAATTTAAATAGTTGTTTCCCCTCACTGTGTTTACACCCTTGATATATTTATAGACTGCAATCACAACCTCCTCCGCACTACAATCTACTTAAATAAACAAGCCAGTCTTTGGCAATGTCCTTTCCATAAAGATGGGTTCCCTGTTTTTCTAGTCTTCTTAGTAGCTTCTCTGTGCTTCTGATGCAATTTCAATTCATGACTTCTTGGCACAGATGAGAAGGATCACCTGCAGTACACTAGGTAGAGGCTTGCAATGTCAATATACAATGTTCACATGCAAAATAACTAGCCCTTCTCCAACTCTACCGCCTCTCCCTGCAGTATTCCAGAATTCTTCAGTATTTACAGAGCTTTTGGCTTTGTACTAGTGTCATCAGAATAACTTCAACACAATTGTGATGTGCAATCATGAAAATATTAAAAAGGTTGGCCCAAAAATTAGTTGATAAACTGAGCCCTTCAAATTTCGTATTTTACAGTGGTTTTTCTTTCATTTGAGTTTGATTGTCTTCTGCAGTTTTGCCACATCCTGTCAAAACTATGGACAGCGTGAGTGGAGATAGTAATTTGACATGAGACCTAGTGATTCTTCCATTTCTAGTGCAACCAGTTCTGTACATTTATCCTGAACACCCTTATTAGCTGTGTTGGGGTTTTTTTCCCTGGAAGATTCGTAGGAGATTTGCAAGTCATTACCATTATTGACATGTATGTAAAAGGGGAGCACCAGAGTTGTCAGCATGACCAGATAAAAGGAGTGATATTATTTTGGCCTTGTCCACCCACAAAACGCAGTGTCATTCACAGAAGGGGCTGATGTGCTGTGCATCCAGACGTTGATCCAAACTCTCTGGGATTCATTTTCGAAATGGTGTGTGCACCATTTTGGTAATTTCACACACACGCACACACGTGCACAGACACTACTGCTGCCTTGGAGGAAGAAGGCACAGAGTGGGAGTACAGGGTAAATCGGGAGGGGTTGTTTATCTCTGTTGTGCAGTCTGAGAGTAAAGTTAGGAATTAGGTTTAGGAATGAGACGCTGCACCACTGTGCTGCTTGGCTGCTCTACTGACTATCATATTCTTGGAAGAGAAATATTAATGTGGTCCCTGATAGGTGACTTACCTGAATGAAGGAAAAATACTGTGACAGTAACAGCTAGTGAGTGTAAGTCAAAATTAATATTGCAGGATGATATGTCTACTTTTTTGAATTTATAATTGCTTGGCAATGAAAATATGAGATTATAATTGTCAGATACTCTGCTATTCCTGACTTGGTCTTGCTATCATTTTCAGCATTTACGATTTGTTTGAAATTTGTTTCTCAGCACTCATGATTTGTTTCAAGAACTGCAAAACTCAAATGTCAATGGAGCTTTAAACTGTCCTGTTACTAAAACTATATAAACTGATTTTATGAAACCACAATAAAAAGAACAGTGGAGTAATCCTTAAACAGAAAACACATTTTTTGGCTTTCTGATTGATTAAACTGATGATTACACTGACGATCCTGTCTACCAAAATATTACTTCTGGATGTACCAGTTTCTATTGAATAGAAACTTTAAAAATGCCTCAAAAAAATACCATATTTAAGATATTTAACAGGGTAAAATTATCAATATATATATTTTTATATATATGATTATAATTTATATAATTTACTATATATGCAATAGTGTTTAAACCCTTCTACAAGAAAACTTTGCTTGCCACATGGATCTCTTACTGACGTGTGTTTACTGTTTTTAAGACCACAAGTTTTATATACCCTTTAGTACTTAAAACACTGTGTTTGCATGTTCTGGACACTACGAAAAGCTGTTCCCACACTGAAAATACTTGATCACAAACAAAAATATTAACCCTGTGTAACTGCTTCTATTGGAAATGCTGCCTAGCAAGAATAGCATTGGGCTGCATGTCACTTCCTTATGAGCACACATAGTGGTACTCAAAATAGAGCAAAATCATTTTCTCTGGCCCACTCTAAGGGCTTCCTTTTAGTCTCCAAGTGCACCCACGCAGCCTCAGGTTTTTCAGGGAGGTGAGGTTCCATGAACTTCACGGAATGCCCATTCAAGGGATGCCTGATCCCTGTAAGTCTTCAAGGCCAGGGTGGATAGGGCTTTGAACAACCTGGCCTAGTGGAAGTTGTTCCTGTCCAATAGCAGGGAAGGTGGAACCAAATCATCTTTAAAATCCCTTCCAACCCAAACCATTCTGTGATTCTGTGATTCTATGATTCTGTGAACAGTCTTTTGAAGTTTAGGTAGGATATCACTGTTTTAACAGTTAAGCAATGTATGGTATCTTCTTCATTCTGCAGCTGTTGGAAAATCTCAGAAACAATAATGTTTTTGTCTGCTGCACTTTTCTATGTTTTCAAAGAAGCAACATGACTTACCTTATGTTTAACTGCAAAGTATAAGTGCAGTCTGTAACAAATAAATGTAAGCGGTGTAGTCTGGAGCCCTGGGACACATATTACTTATACATATCTTGTTGGTAACAGAACATAAATACTTCACTAAAGTCTCCATTTGTAATTTGTGCTGAACGTTTCTGAACATATGAAATATGAATTACATTTTGTAATGGCCCTTTGTGTTGAGGTCTAGCGGGAAAATATTGTTCTCCATGAGACAAAGTAAATTGCAATGATTCCTGAAGGGACTTGACTTTTGTACAAGAAAATACATTTAATCTGACATAGTTACTCTAATGATCTCTCATGTTATCTTTTATTGAACACAAAATGAGGTACAGCCATCAAAGTTTAGCATGCTGCTGAGTGCACCATCATTAGATTACCAATACGGGGTAAAGGGAATTTACTTAAGTCTACACACTTTTAGGGAGTCACAGGTTTAGTAGAATGGTCTGTACCACCTGCTATTTAAAGTAGGAAGGCTTGCAAGATGTACTTTTAGAAATGTACACTTGAAAGAAGTAAGAAACAATCGTCGTCTCTTCACATGTAAGAGACATCAAGGGATCTCTTAAGAGAGGTCTAGGAGGGGAACTATCACTCTCTTCAACTACCTACTGGGACATTTGCAGAGAAGGCAGAGCCAGACTCTTCTCAGAGGTGCGCAGCAAAAGGACAATGGGTGATAGGTTTAAGTTGAAAGAAGAAAAATTCCAACTTGATATTAGGAAAAAAAATCCCAATGAGGTGATCAGACATCAGAAAAGGTTGCCCAGACAGGCTGTAAAATTTCCTTGTTTGGAGAATGCTCCAAACTCAACCAGAAAAGGCTGTATGCAACCTGGTCAAATTTCAGAGCTAGATATCACTTCAAAGTCAACCCTTCTCTGGGTTGGGCCAGATGACACCAAAGGTCCTTTCTGACCAGCGTTATTGCATGATTCTATGATCATATTGTAGTTTTTATCATAATTATAAGGTATCTATTATGCGAATCCTCATTTCATCTGTAAAATGGAGTATATTCATCTGTGACAGATGTTCTGAAGAATACAAGTACAGCACAGTTCCACACAAAGAACACAAAATTACTATTGTCTTATATTATAAATATAACTAATAATACTTCTTTATGGTTAAAATCTGCAACCAGTTAGTTATATAAGAATGAATCAGCTTCAGCAGAGTATTTTATTAGCTTTTAACAGAATAATTGACAGCATAATCAGACTTTTTATTGGTTTGATATTCTTAATACACAAACAATTGTTATACATGAACTTCATAACTATTTTGCTATGTCCATGATATCCTTTTCTTCATCTGATTACTGCTCCTAATCTCAGGGCAGAATGAGACAGCACTGTGTAGAAGCGGCAGGGGTGGGGGGAGAATTGTAATGTGTGTAAATGAAGCCTGCTGTCGCTACACTTTAGAGCCTTTTGTTTGTTCTGTTCAGTTTGGTTTGGTCTATCTTTCTCCCTGAAGAGGGATCAGACATTTTTCTTTTTTTAATATTCTCATTTGCATAGCTTTTGCAAACAACTTTTGTCTTTCTTAAACCCAGGAATATCAGCTCCAACCTCAAAGCAAGCTCAGAGGAAGCAGCTGTGCCCTGTACATTTATTTTAGTAAAATTAGCCGAGAGAGAAAGTGTTCCTGAGACTTGCAAAGACCTTTTTACAAAACCCAGCGTCACATGTTTAATAGTATACAGTTTCATTCTAGGTTTTTGATGCTTTGAAAAAGAATTTGTAGAACTATATAGCCCATAGCAATGTTCAACATAACATTAAAGATTAATCTCAGTTCTATTGTAATACTGTCATACAAAGCCCAGCAAAGGTTTGTGGCATTCGAATACTTTTCCGTGCCTTCACACATTTGACTTTATTTCATGTATGATAGTAGCAATTTAGTATTTTAAGTTTATAATGCTTGTTTTCATTATTATATCATTTTAATGTGCTAACTATACTCTCAACTTCACGTTTTCATGAATGTGGTTTTGGAATGAATTGGTTTGGAATTTTTATTTTCATTCTTAGATATAAGAAAATGAGTAAAGCAAAAGTTTTCAAGCATAAAAAGGCTGTTACTTATGAAAGACCTTTTCTTACTCAGCCTAGACCTTTTGAGAAGTTGAGAGTAGTTAAAAACTTGCCCTTGGTAGCTTGATGTAGCTTTTTTGTAGTAGTCAGGTTTTTTAGTTACTTTTCAAGCTACTGAGGCATTTCAAGGGTTAGGATGAACACTGAAACAAAATAAAGAGGTAGGAAGCAGGTGTATCAGCTGAGAGAGATAATTAATTAAGGAAATGCACAACTATTGCTTAATTCTGGGGCTTTTTTAATATAAATATAATAGTCCACAGAAGATTAATGAAAGACAGAAGCATTTCTATTTACATTTCATTTTCCATTACAAATCTTTATTTATACTTCTTTCTAAAATTGTCCTTGACAATTTATATTTTAGTTGAATGTTGTTATTTCTTATTCTGAAGGCAAAACGAAGGAGTTTTGCATATTTTAAAACAAAGTAATTAAGGCATGGTATCCCAGTCAGTTTTAGGTCAAGCTTTTAAATGAACTTCATTTATGTATATGTTTCTTAGAGGAATTTTACTAATAAAATTGCTCATTAATAATTGTCTGTACTTTAATATAAGTTTCAATAACAGCTTTCTTTCATATTTCCTTCAAATTTCACATGCCACTGGCATGCAGAAGAGGTTCTAGTTAAACAATGAGTATAGCATTATTTAGTTATAGGTCATTTCAAGCCCCATTGCTGCTACTGAAATGTTACTTGAAATTTTGTGTCTGTATTCCAGAAAGGTGAATCTGATATGGATCATGTGCAAGGTAGGGACCATTTGCCTAAGACCTCTGGAACACAGAGAACTCCTGCCAGACACTTGGGAGGACAGAGGCTGCAGCCCTCTAGTTTCTGTGTGCCCAGTCTAGCACCAGCAGCAGCAGCAGACCAGGAAGGTAAGATGACAAAGAAACATGGGAGACCAGCAAGTGCCAAAAGAGCATCAGCAGGCTTTTGGCTCTATAAGAGTCAAAAAACATCTGATTTACATCTGATTTACATCTGCTTTACTCCTCCTTTTCCCTCCATTCCCTTTGCACAGGTAATGGCAGCATCTTCTTTCCCTGAACATGAAACAGGAAGGCAGTCTTGTCTGTAGAAAAAACATTAGTCACAGAAGATATATGTATGCTGCCTCTAATCAAAAGTCTCATCTTACTCCCAGAGTAGGACTGAAGGCATCAACCATGCATCTCCAGAAGTCAACATCTCCATTAATTTCTCCTCACTCCTAATTTCCTCCCACCGTAAATGCGGGAGCTGCCCTATCCAGACTGTTTCTGGTTTGTTGCTGGTCGCGCTCCTTTTGATGCAGCCCAAGATACGGTTGGCTTTCTGGGCTGCAAGCGCACACTGCCAGCTCATGTTCAGATTCTCCTCAACCAACACCCCCAAGCCCTTCTCTGCAGGGCTTCTCTGAATCTCTTCTCCGCCCGCCCAACCTGTAGCTATGCCTGGGCTTGCCCCTACCCAGGTGTAAGACCTTGCACTTGGCTTGGTTGAACTTCATGAGGTTGTCATTGGTCCATCTCACAGGAGAGTCAAGGAGTAGGTGATCCTTGAATATCAAGCAGCAATTTTTGGCACTCTGGCCCTCTAGGACTTTATTCCATGGAACCTTACTAAGCAGGTTCCTGAAGAGGCCAAAGTCTGCCCTCTTGAAGTTCAAGCTGTTCCTCTCCATCTGTAGGGAGCTTCATCCAAGGAGTCCTCCTGATAGGTGGCCTGTATCAGATCCCCACAGTAATGTCTCCCATCACTGTTCTGCCTTTGACCCTGACTCACAAGCTCTCTGTTGAGTCATCACCCATCCCCAGACAGAGTTCCATACTCTCCAGCCTATTACTGACATAAATACATTCATCCTATACCATGCAGAAAAATCTCACAGATCTTGAAGCACCATCTTGCCAGTCGATACTAATTATTCACCAGAGAATTCACCAGACTAATTCATATTTCTCAGCTTGGCCCAATTCAGCAGCACCTCTTGTCTACAAGGCACATAGACACTCAACTTCACTTACATGTCATATTACACAACTCAAATTAAGCATATGTCTAAATCACTTGGCACTTTAATTAGGCAACTAGTAAAAAAGGCTAGCATCCTAATGCTAGAAATAATTTTAAACAAAAAAGCCTTCAAAACAAGAATTCAGCAAGAAAGTATGACTGAAAATTGATACCATTAAGCCAAAAATGCAATCAAAAATCCCTGATTAATCAGTAATTAAATAGTTCTGCTCTTTTAAATGACAAAATCAGCAATGCTGTGTTAAAAAACCCTAAGTAACAGAAAAAGCTGTTTAATTAATAATGTAGGTTTTATCCTACAAAAATTTAACTGCCAAGGAATACAGGTATGGTAAGAATGTATCAATGAAATTTTTATTACAGTCTGGTTTTGGGACAAAAACTTTCAATTTTAATGATCCAGCAGTAGCAAAAGACATCCCAGTAACCATTACAAATCTGTTTCTCTCAAGTGACATTTGGAAATGTCAATTAATAGTCAGAAGTGTGACACTTAAGGGCTTCATTTTAAAGGTGGAAGAGAAATATTTATCAAAGGTTTGAGGGTTTGTTTTTAACTTTATCTAAACACAACATTAAAAAATAGTATCTACTGAATTTAAACATTAAACCAGCAGCTCTCTATAATTTTCATATAGATTTTTAAGGCACTGCCTGGAGAGCAATAGCTGACAGCATTTTAATAACTACGGAAATTCAAAAGTGCTGGGAATAGAAGGGAAGACCACTGTTGTATAGTTATTTTCAAAGGAAAAGTGTAATGATCTGAATAAATACAGGCTAATAAGTTGATACCAGGCACAATAACACAGCCATCCATGTGGGAATATTATTAATAGGCAATGAAAGAGTAGATATATAGTGGAGACACGTCTCTGATACAAGACCAGTCTGCGTCACTTTGGTCAGACAACATGCCAACATTAACTCAACTTTCTTAAAGGTTTTCTGGCATAGCACATCTGTCAAAGCCTACAAGCAATCAAAGTCACCCTGAAACAAATTAAGCTGGAAGGAGACAGTGGATCTACTATGGTATTGGAAAAGAAATCTGACCAGGGGGATCTCATTGATCCTGGAGAGGTGTGTGTTGTGCACTGTGTCCTGCTGAAGCATTGCATAACCATGGTTGGTGATTGGTCCATGGAGGAGCAGCGACAACATGAAGCAAATTAAATACCAAAATAAACAAAAATATTTCATCTGCCAGTTAGTAAAAACCTCTTTGGTTTTGGTTATGATGGGGTTTTGGGGTTTGGTTGGTTGGTTGGTTGGTTTGGGGTTTTGGGGATTTTTTTTGGGGGGGAGGGAGAGGTAACGTATATTAAACTGCTAGAAATCAAAGCTTCTGATCTAAAATATCACAGCTGAAGGGAACTTTGTTACAGAACATGGTTGGGTTCCCAGCTATTTGGTAGTATCTGACATTTCTACAAAGGTTCTGTGCTTTTCTCTCTCTGAATGCTAGTAACTGGCCACATGGTAGCTCTTCTTACAAAGGGAAGGATTTGGCTGTAAACACTTCCAAAGATGCTTTTCTTTCAAATAGGCAAAAGACAATGCAAAGTGATGCACTGGGATGCCTTATCTACATTTTACGTGTTTCTGCAGTGGTGATGCTTGTGCATAAAATCTGCTTTCAGAAATAATGAGGTTAATACCATTCTGTTGCAATGTTTCCTCTTATTATGTTTTTTATTTAATCTAAAAGAAATGTTAAGCTGGCTTAAAAATGTAATCCAATTATTTTAAGGTAGTGGGAAATGTGGGTGAAAAACTATATTTTACATAATGATTAGATTACAGAAATAACAAACAGAAGGATAACAACTAAGAATTTCATCCTAGTGCTGCCACTGGTAACAGGGTTAATTCAGGCAGGCATCTTTTGTACACTCTGCTGGGTAAGTTATGCTTTTGAATCCAAAAGTTTCAATTGTCACTTTTCCTTAGTACTAACAGAAACTTCAAAACAATATTACAGATCTTATGAGAAACAGAATTTGTCTCAAGAAACCAGTTTTGAGATATTGGCAATGTCTACCCACACTGCAATCAAATTAGGCATGTGGCTCACAGGGTTTGGTTCAAGTACAGGAGTGCTCAACAGAGTAAGTATTTGCTTATCCTTAGTGATAAATACGTATTCTCACCCTCTGTTGTCTAGCAAAACACACAGAGGATGGATAACATTGCATGTAAATGCCTAATGACAAGTGCCAGGATTAATGTGACTAAGCCTGGCAGTGAGATAGACCTACTTGCTGCATATTCTGCTAATGGATCAAAAGAGGAATTGTACTTGCACAGCGAGTTGCGGCAGAGGTTAATACATCTTGTAGAGAAAGGGAAGATCCCAATCTCTTAACAACAGCTCATAGGAAAAACTCCTCCTTTGACTCTTCCTAGGACAATTATATCTACAATCTAATTGTTGGGTTTTGCTTTAGTTCAAAATATAACATGGCTGTCTACACTGTGTGCAAGCAGTTTGTTGTTCAACAGAAATATCACTCATTTTATTAATTGTATCTCAGAAAAAATCAATGATAACAGTATTTGTGCATGTAAAGGTACAAGAAAGTTTTGGTTTATGATTTGATTTGTATATAGGCAGCCTTTAAATGCTTTGTGTGAAAGAGGTGGGGATTGGGGTATGGTTTTTTTTGTTTCGGGTGAGTTTTTTCATTTTTATTTGCTAACAAATGATTCCTCAATCATTTGGTACAAATGAACATTCATTTTTTTTCAGCCTAACTTTTTATTCAGGAGTTGATCCATCTCAGTGAGAGAGAACGTTTCCTACATTTAAAATTTATTGCCGCGTTCTTTGTGTGAAACACAGTCCTGCTAAGAACAAACAGTTTTGAGCATTGTGTCAGATCATTCTGCCTTGCAGAGGAAGGTTGTGAAAGTATGTCATCCTGTCGTGGCCATGCACAGTGGTCTCTGGAGGGGCAGACAGATCATACCACCTTCCTGAAAGTAGAAAGAGGCCAAAGGTCTGTGAACATGGGGAAGAACTCTACAGGGATGAGGATGCTAGCATGGGTTTAGGGATATTTACTGACCCTGGGTGTCTCCATGCCTTTTTGCTGCTGTGCTCAGTGCCCCACAGCTCTGCAATTCAATTTCCTCTCTTTGTCCTTAGAGTACAACATCTTTCTGGCCAGATACCTCTGACTTTTCCAGCCTAAAACTTTTCCATCAATGCTGATGTTAATTGCTGTTTATTTCATCACTTCTACTCTGTTCCTTTCAATTTCAAGAAGACCACCATGGCTCACAGCCCTCTAGCCAACCCTTCTCTGTCATGGCATCTGGCAGCCAGTCTAGTTCACTGCTGGCTTTTGCTGGCAGAAGTATACTTCAGCATTTTCCCATGACAAACTCTACTGTTTCAGAGCCACACGGGAGCTCATATGGCTAAAGAAAGATCACATTGTCTTGTGGTTTGGTAATGCTTTCATACTGCTGGAGCCCTCTAGCAGACAGCATCTGCCTTCTTCACAGCTGACTAATGACAACCCTGCTCTACAGAGGAGTGCCAGCTATTACCTTCAGTTTCTTTGTTCCCTTTCAAACTGCACATACCTAAAACCCAGCTAGCAGAGGAGGTAGTGCAAATTGCCCCATGTTAGGTAATTGAGGTTGCTAGTCAGAGTATAATGCAAATAGTTCTGCAAGCCCTGGTGCTAGCAGTTTGGAATACTGCTTCTCTACACGAAGCAGGATGCACAGACAAATGGCTGCACTTAGGCAGCACTATAAAAATTAATCCTGGAAGGAGGCCCAGTGTCACTGCTCCCAGCATCTGCAACAGTGACCAAATATTCAGCACTGCAGAAAGATTCTCCTGTGGCTACCACTGAATAGTCCCTTTTCACAGCATCCAGGCTTTGATGTGATCACTTACACATGCACCTTTCTCCCCATAGGTGAGAAAGGCTGTGCAAGGAGTCTTTCCACTCACAAGAACATCTGGGAAGTTTCAGACCAAAAGCCCATTTCATTATGTATTGAGACTCTGACTGTAGCCATGAATGGATGCTTGGAAAGAAAGCATCAAAGAAAAGCATGGGGGAAATATCTCCCTGCAGTTTCTCACCCAGCTTCCAACAATTTGCAGAACAAAGGTTTTTAATCCCTTCTTGTAAAGAAATCATTCCTTACTTCAGATCCTGTTCCTGACACTGTTCTCTACACATTTTCTAGTTTTATAATATCCTTTTTGATGTGCCAGAACTGCACACAATACCCTTGGGCATGCCAGTGCTTTATATAATGACACGATAATGCTTTCTATGTTGTTCTCTATTTCTGCCCCAACAGTTCCTACTGTTTTTCTTGCCTTTTGATAACAGCTAAGTACTGAGCAGATGTTTCCAGAAATCTTCCACAAAATCCTTTTCTCACTAATACGTATCCAAAAAATAAGCAACAAACCCCCAAAACCCACAACCAAAACAGAAGAGTTATTTGTATCTAATTACAAAGGTGTACATTTTGTCTTTGTCCAAAGAATAAAATGAAATTCTTGCACAGTAAAGTCCTTTCTGGAATATTTTTTATGGTCATTCACTAAGGGGGGTGAATTCATAATATACATCTACCAACCTCTTAAGTCTTGAACATTCAAGCTGTCATTCTTGATGTTTCATGTGCACTGTCCTCTGTGTGCTTCCTGCTCAGACTATGAACTTACTGAAGTGAAACAGCCCAGTTAAGAAAGACAGTCTCTTAGGTTCCCCGCATATGTATTATTAGGGGTGTTGGTATTAACTTTGTACTTGTGTCTTTCCATTAAAGAAATACTAAAACCTTTTCTTGAGAATTCCAACATTTTCAGTATTCACCTTGTAATTCTGCATGACTTCAGAGCATCCCCTCTGTATTTTGGTGATGTCATGGAAGGTGGGTTAAGAAGCAGACTTGAAACTCAAACGAAGATGACTGCTTTCATCACAATTTTCAGCCTCAGCTTAACTAAACATTCTCTAAAGTCATGCAGCACCCGCAGGACCCCTAGCAAGCAGAAGACAACAACAAAATAGCTGCATGAAACACGTGCAATGTTCCTAACGTGTTTTCCTGGTCAGTGAGGACAAGGGGAAGTAATTGCTCAGCTCTGTAAAGTAAATGTTTAAAATGCCATGTTAGATTTATGTTAGTAAGTTTAATATGGTTAGGGATACAAGACATCTTGATGGGGCATTCCATCTCACTAGCATAGACTTCAGATACAGAGAGATTGCTCTGATCATGGTCTTCTACTCTATGCCAAAGAACAAGGCAGAGGACCAGCTCTTAACACTGCAATACTCTGAAATTCTTTGGCAACCAGACATGCAAAACTGATCAGCCTCTGTGCCTCTTCAACTCAGCTTTGCTTGGCCTGTCAGCATGGGCAGTTTATGTGAGTCCTTGGCCAAAGGTTTTCAGCACAATAGACCTCCTTGTCCGTGGCAGCAAATGTGTGAGATTTATGTGGTATGAGTTTTTAGAAAGCTCAGCAAGAGAGGGTGATGAGCAAACAGTCTGTGGCGTCATGTTCCTTTCATGAGACCTTGAGACATGACTGATGACTTTCTGGAGAGAAGAGGTCTCACTCCTTCCTCCATCAACTCCTTGATTTTCTAAAACACCAACTACCCTTGCTTGCTGTCTGGCTGTTTTTCCAATTAAAATAATAAAAAGGAAAAAAGAATATGCTTACTCTGCCTTCTGTTAAACAGCAACACCTAATCAAATCCTATGTATGTTTTGTTGCATACCTCTACCTGTTTCTTTTCAAGGCCGAGCCAAAGCAAATCATATTTCTGCCCAGACAAATACGGCTGTTCTGGACTAGAAATGCTTTCTAGTAGCAAGTAGCAATTTAATGTAGCAAGTATCCTATTAGGATGTCCATCTACAGTAAAAAAAGGGAAAGCAAGCGGTAATAGCTTCAGCAAAGTATTTAGGAAGGAAAAAAAAAAACTTGTTAGGGTAGGCTTTAGAATTTCAGGAGTCTACAAAGATCAATATCAAAAATCTGTACGAGCTACTTGGAAGCCATGAGGAAATACTGAATCATGTAACTTCTCAGAATCGTTGTCACAGTACTTACATAATATTTGGGTCCAGATTAATATAATCTGGGTGTGCCTTACAGGGATTTGAACTAACATTTAACTTTACAAGTGAATAGGACAGGAACTCTCACAAGTCGCAGAAACCTGGAGGGTGGTGGACCACACTTTAGTGCTCTTTTTCTGACCTTCAGGTTGAAGTTTTGCATAACTCACTGTCATTATGTCCACCCTGCGTATAGAATTGTGAATAGATCAGAAGAGAAGCTAGCCCAGGAGACTTGTTTCTTTTTCTGGAGACCTAAACCACAATGCAGAGGCACTATAGTCCAGGCTTGGGCACCTGGAGGTATGAAGTGATGTGAGAATCCCAGGCTTAACTTTAAACAAGTATATTTCTATGCCTCCTACTGTGAGAGATAAATTAATTGTGTCCTCGGTTCACCCTAAAATTTCTGAAACTAGAGTATAGGTAAACCCAAGATTCCTTTTTTACCCAGCCACCGCTGTTGAAGCCAAAGTCATTAATTCTGAGCAAGCTAACTCATTATTTTGGATTTCTGTTGCTAATGCTATGCTCCACGAGAAGTGGCCTTTAGGAGTTGAGCAGCAACTTTCACCAAAACAAAAGCAGCAACAGCAGGATGTCTCGAAGAAGTTTCACAGAAATGAGCGGGATGGTGGAGGGCAAACACCTGACTTGTCCTTTTCTCTTTCTGTACCAGACTATTCCTAGAAGTGAGATCACACAAAACACTTTAACCATGGAACTCAGGACACCCTCTCAGACATCTTGAGTGGATTCTGTTACAGTGGTAGTATTCAGGGTGATAATTCACAGTGTCACTGACAACAACTACTGTTAGAGCTCTGAAATATAAACAAAAAAACCCCAGCTCACTAAAATGTCAATTACATGTTTGCGGGTCAATTCAAGATCATATAATTGTTTAATAAAAGCAAAGAATACTCAGATGTCCACTCAAGAAAACAAGAAGCTTTTAAAAATTCCTTGATTTCCATTTTTTTCTGGAAGTCATTGTTTCTATTTATTTGACTGGCAAAATTTTCTTGTCAGTGTTGGACTATTTTTGCCAAATTTTTCACTTTAAATGCAATTTTTTGGCCAAAATAATATTGAGAGATTTCAGCCACCTCTAATAATCTGGGTTTATGTCTGTGATGATGCTTATTTGCTCTAATTACATTGCCCTAGGCACTGTACACGCTCAGAAATAAGTCCTTTCCCAGTGTCTGCTCTACAGCTTCTGTGCCCCCTCCCACTGATGATCATTCCTGTGATGACCAAAGAACCTACCAAGGCTATCTAGCACTGTCATCCAATGAAACCCGGTGATGAGAGTTGCAAAATATCCAAGCTTCTCCTTACCTTTTGGCTTCCATCAATCAAAGAGAGTTCTTAGAGACTTTGAAAGAAGGGATGAAAAATAAATCTAGGAAAAACTTGGTGGCAAGAATCCCTAGATTTTTTTATTTCTGAAGTAAAGAATGACTTCATGAAACATAAAATACATGAAGCTAACTCATCGCTTTGGGAGAGAAGGATTAAAAACTCACTCAGGCTTGACCCAGCCTTACAGAGAGAAAAAGTGTAGGAAACCACACTGTGATAATCACAGTTGTCATAGAAGACTGGACCCAGAAGACCTAAGCAGTAAAGCTGAAGTTAAGGTTTCAAGACTTACCAGTCTCCATGGAGGCCAGACACCAGTCCATATCAAAACTAAGGGATACTGTGTTAAATTGTTTAAGATACGGCTAGGTTTTACAACAACATCTGCTGCTGGAGAGGCCAGCAAGGCCCAAAGCCTTTGTCATTTGCTGATAATCTTCTTCATCTCAATCTGTAAGAAGAGGACATGGTTTTACTGGTAATACATAGGTCAAAGTGCTGGACAATGAAACCTGGAGGATTTATCTGCAAAGAGGTTTTGCCTCAAAGGAGAGAGTAGCTCTCAACAACTTCGAAGACTACATTTGGATTGTGAGTAAACAGTCTGTATCTGGAGAAAAAAATAGGAAACAGAAGTTGGGGGAGAATTACTCAAAGTTTTATTACTATTCTTTAGATACTTTTATTCAGAGGTGTTAGATGAAGCAGCATGCTCTAGCCTGCAGTATTATGAATAAACAAATCATTTTGATGAACTGAGCAATCTCTTTATAAGGTAGGGAAAACTGAAGGAAAATTGTCCCAACTGAAGGAAATGGCAGAATTAGGGAAATCTGATGTGAATTTTAGAAGCTTTCTGAATCCTGAGAGGACTTTCAGAGATTAAAACAAATTGTCTTAGCATACAAATGCCGTTTATTAAATTCACATGACTGGAGGGAGAAATTCTGGTTTTTTATACCTGCATTCACTCAAAGAAATGTCTTAGAAAAGGCACAGCATCCAGATTTAAAGGAAACAAAGTAAACCCAACCATCCTATATGTGTGAAATCCTCATGAGCTTGCCAAAAAAAGATGCATTTTCTCTTGCATTTGTTTAGATGGAAGCATATTCCCTAAGCATAGCTTGAAAATGTGAAATGGTTGAGAACTCCATTATCATTCATGCTTCAGCGACTTCATTATGTACACAGGCCAAGTCTTTTACAGGCTAAAAGAGCAATCCTGATCCATGCTGCATGCCATCTATAACGTAGCCTTGCTGAAATACCTATACCACTAACATCTGTCTTGTGCAATGTTAAAAGAAAAAAAAAGGGGAGGGGGAAGATTCCCATAGATAAAATGCATATGAGGATGACAAAAAACGAAAATACAGAAACCTATGACAGACAAATTTTATTAATGGCTCGACCATATGCATCCAGGGCATAATTAACTATTCACAGGTGAAATTAGCAGATAGGAGTGCCTGTCGTGAGCAAATTGAATAGACCCTGATTATATCAATAGTTTTCAACCAGTGTCCCCTGGTTATCAAACTATCAAATAAATTTGTCCACTCTCTCCTTTTCTGGAAGGAGGGGGTTAGAAGGGAGGGAGAACTTTAATTATCCGGCCACGGTATATGGCAGGTCATTAATAAAACCTAGTTATCTGGCTGCAGGTTTTATAGTTTTGCTGTTATCTGTCTTTTATCTAAATAAACATTTGGAAAATGTCCTTAAAATTACTGGAGATACTTGGCCACTTGTCCACCAGATATTTGAAAATGAAACTTTGCTAGATTTTACTATACAATACATGGCGTCACCTCAAAGACTCCCACCTTCTTCCTCCTACCACTGTAATGGAATTATAGAGTTTGGCTCTACATACATTGATGGATCTAACCAACCTGCAAATGCAGATAAGGGTATAATCACTTGATGGGGTAGTTCTCCTTAATGTATATTTACTCAGCCTTTATGTTATGTATGCATTTTTTACTTTCATGCCACATATATCAATGACAAATGTAAGAATTGAAAAGCCAGTAATAACATAAAGGAACAGTTTTTTGTTTTCGTTTTTGGTTCTGGTTTTTTTATGGTGCAATTGCCAGAGACAGTATCTTTTCATTGAATAGCAAATAGTAGGAAATTAATATTTTGTGGCTCCTGGTCCTGATTCTGTTCCAAGAAATCCAGTTTCTAAACTCAAACCAACTTCTATGACACAACCAAGATCTCTAGTAATAAAAGGCTTACGTTTAATTTACACCATATTTTTCAACAATTAATATTATAATGATTCTTCTCATAAAGGGATATGAATGTTTATTTTATATACATTTATACAAGCTCAGTTAGGAAATGGCCTGTGTAAAAATGTTTCATTTGAGAATAGCTAATTTATAGATACACTTTCCTATCTGATAATTTTCAGTATTTTCTCCTCTAGCTACAGGATAAAATATATATTGTCTGATTTTTAATATTACTTATTTCCTTCTCCTATTGACCTTCAGAAATGTGAAAACCATAACATCCCATTAATTAAGAAAGATCTTGGTTATCCAATAACATAAGAGAGGATATATATTCCAGTAAATTTTTTTTTTCATATATGATCTTTCATACGTCTAGAAACATTTTCTGGGGCTTTTAAGTTAAAAAAAAAAATCTAAATTAAATCTCAGGTTGGGGAAAGCAACTTCATTCCCATTTTCAAAAACTGTAAGCCTCAAGCACTTCTAGTGCAGGTTTCATTAGCAGAATTATTAATTCTGATGGGTAGTCTCTATGCGACCAGGAGCAAACTGACACAGGGCACACTATTGGAATAGGAAATGAAAGGAAAGATGATGTACTGAAGTCCCTTTAGAAGTAAAATGGGATTACAGAAAACTCCTGTATTAATGTTCTATTAGAAGAGGGAAAACCACAGTGAGCCCTTGTTATGATTTTACATTTACAGCAGCATTACAATTCCTTTCAACACAATAAGATTACTCTGATTTAAAGAGTAAAAACATTTATAAAGGAGTGAAAAATCCTGATAAATCTCTGTAGTAGCAAGAGCTTGTGTTCATAGCAAGTCCTTGGTAGCAGCAGAAAAGGAGGTCTTCTTGGAGAAGTCATGCTCCTTTTTTGGAGAGGAACTTAGAAGAGGGTTTATATACTATTTCCAGATGGCATATGATGGTTCATATTTAACATCCAAACTAAAGCAAATATAAGTAATAGATACATTAGAATTGATGTAGTTTCACTGAAGTCAAAGGAACTGTTGACTTGTTGAAGACAGCCCTTTGGGAGGTTTTTTTTCATCTACGTGGTATAGTAACGCAGGAATTTGAAAAAATAAATGACTGCCAAAAATAAAATGAGAAAACATCCACCAGTAAAGTAATAATGTGCTATTTACAATGCCTAAAGAATAAGTTTCTGGTTAGATGTAGTAATCCAGGAATTCTTTGTTGCCTGATATAAGTAAATCACATAGCTTTACTTTTTGAAAGATGTCAATCTGAAGCACATTTTAAAATAGTGATTATATCAGGGAATTCAGCCTTATATCAGTTTTACTAATTCTATCTTGGCATTACTTTTGTATTTTCTGTATTAACTGTATATTGTAAGCAAAGATTTTCTTCCTTTGCAATTACAGTTGCTCCATTTTCCATACATTGGGCTTTGGTGGTGATATAATTAAAAAATGGTGCTTTGCACTGGCAGTATTGCACATGGTGAAAAATGGTAGCTATTTCCACACTTCACAGATCCAGCTGCTATGAGCATTAAAAATTACTTAAAACACAAATTTATCGCATTGTGATTACAATAGATTGTGTTGTTATATATTAATTGAATTGTAAATTGCTGTTTTAAATTAAAACACAGCTTATTGGGAATGGCAAGAGAATAATAAGGGGTGAAGTAATGTTTCATGTAATTGCCAAAATAAAAAAAATCAGAGAGAGAGAGGAAAAAAGTAGGTTCCAGACAACTACCTCTGGTGAAAAATTGCCCTGGAGATATTGATGGACCGTATGATTCAGTTTCTTCAGTGAATACAGTCTTCAGTCTCAGAACTTAAGGAACTTTTTGCAGCAAAGTAACATTAGCAGTAATAATAAGCCTGGAGATGAACTATGCAGATAAAACACCATTTTAAAAAACATGTTATTTTTCCATATAAGTTCTATCTCTATAAGAAACCAGAACTGCAGTTGCAATTACATGGGCAGTTAGGAAAATCTTAGGGAAGTGGGGGGAAAATATCAGCAGATGCAAAAGAAAACAGTTTTAGGATGATATATGTGATATACAAGAACAGAATGACAAAGAAGAGCATCCAAAGAAGAGCAGTGAAGCTGGTGAAGGGTCTGGAGCACAAGCCTTATGAAGAATGACTGAGGGAACTGGGGTTGTTTAGTCTGGAGAAGGCTCAGGGGGGACCTTATCACTGTCTACAACTGCCTGAAAGGAGGATGGAGTGAGGTGTGGGTTGGTCTCTTCTCCCAAGTAAGAAATGATAGAACAAGAGGTAAAGGCCTCAAGTTGCATCAAAGGAACAACAGCTTACAGATTAGTTTTACAGATTAACCCTCGTTCTGTCACTATAGGAAGTGTCTTGTGCTTAGCTGTCAATGAGCAGGGCATGGATGCCCTTGTGCATACCATTCTCTTTGCCTGTGGGTGGTGCTTGGCAGGAAGCCACAAGTTAGTCCATTCTACAGCAGATATATGGACCCAGATGTCTCTCTGCCAGTGAACAGCGCTCCTTAAGAGCAGGGTGGGATATTTATTGGTGGAGGGATTTCATGACACCCAGTTAATGAAGTAGACCTGTTTTACAATGAGATCTTTTCATCCTGAAGTGGACTCTCCTGGACTTCAAAAAAGGTTATCACTCCATTCAATTTACCATGCTGTAATTTCAGCCAATCTCCTGCCAGTCAGTAACTCTGGGAAGACAGAATTAAAGTGATTCATACAGTGATGAACTTTGTTCTCCAGTCCTGTTTAAACATATTGCCTAGGATTCTTCTGGGACTTTTATGTGAGACTTTGAGGACTTGCTGTCTGGGCTACCTTTTCATGAAGGTGGCTTTTTGAGAGAGCTGTACCTCAGGACTGCAGGGAAAATCCTTTCTATCCAATCTTCTCATTAACTCTGTACATCTTATTTTTTTCCCCAGAGCTGCTGCTGAGTTTCTGTTATGGCAGGTGATCATTGTCCTGTGTTTCACAGGTATATCTGAGGTGTCACACACTGCATGTGGAAAAAGTCTCTCTTTCCACTGACTCAAGAAATATCCATTTATATAACCTCCCATTTCTTATTCATCATTAGCTGAAACTTCCTAGAGCCCCACATTCCCTGCATGAGAGGAGTCTAGCAGGATTACTATCTCAGCATATGCAAAGACACCTGACAATGTGGGTTCATTCTATCTGAGGTCAGCCTTCTTTAGGGAGATAACAAAGAACAGCTCAACATCAGATGTGTCTAAGGAGGTACTTGCAAAACTAGTCATTCATACACGTTTCAAGCATTAAACTTTCACAAGGGTGTCTAGTTTTGATGCTGTGTTTGATCAATCAAGCTGCTGTTCACCTGAAGACTTTAAAATCCAGTTACAGATAAAAGAGGCATTTATAAAATGAACGTGCATCTGCTGAAAAATAAACTCAAAAACCCCAAACAACTTCCTCCCCCCCCCAAAAAACCAACCAAACCAACCAAAATCAAAATCTAAAAATAAAAGCTGGCTTTGAAAGGAAAGTGATGTTGAGATGTGGTTGTCCTTACAGATATTCATCACCTACCTTCCTTCCCTCTCCCTCAGAGTCCTTGTATACTAATGGGAGTTGTGTTTTTATAGTCTATGTATGAGTCTCCTTAAGCACAGGAAATATTTGAATTGTGATCCCTTACATTTTGGGTGCTATAAGATATCTATAATCTAAACCTAAAGAAGGAAAACAGTCTTTTATTGACAGTGCAAAGCAGATGGAAACCCATATCCTGAGTGGTTGGCACCTACTGCTACAGAAGGAAGATTAGTAGAGGGGACCAATATGCATGTCTGGTTCCAACCTTTTTTCACATTCTGCTGACATGTTTACATTGGAGATTCTACTCAAGGCTGAGCATATCAACAGTTCTTCTAAAAAGAGATTGTGTATGCAATAAAATCTCGTGGCATTAATGCATCATACAACATAGGAAGCATTTGTGTTTATAACGGGTTTTTTTAACATTACCTCCTAATCTTTTGAAAGTTTGTTTTTCCCATCTTTCCCCAATCAGTATAAATGAGTATAAAGAGCAAGCCAACTTATTCTTTTCATTTTCTTTATTCTTGTTCTCTATTGTTGTGTGGTTTTGTAGCCAGAACATAGGATACGCTTAAAAGATGCTGTATCACAGACATTATAAGTAGATTAATATTTTAAGTTTCTAGATCTCTTTCACCAGTATATATATCAGCACTGCAACCACATGAATGTACAGAATGCCAGATTTTTAGAACTGAACTATTTTTAAGGATAGCACTAGTATTGTCATAAGATGGCTTTGTAACTTTAGGGGACTTATATCTGATTGTAGTACTAAAACCAGGATTCACAGAATTATGAGATGATCAGGGAAACTTAAAAAAAAAGATAATTTGCCAAACAAAATATTTTCAATACAGACTGAAATACAAATGCTTTATACAAGGCTCTGGTGAGACCCTCCATAAATCATTATACACATTTACACATTTCTGGCCACTCATTGCAAAAAAAAGAAAAAAAAAGAGAAAAAAAAATATATATATATATATAAAAGGAATAGGTGCAAAAAAGATCAAGAAAGGTGGCTAAATGAGCAGACAGCCGTGAGTACAAGAGGAAACATAAAAGAAGTTGCCTTGTTTAGCCTAGAAAAATGAAAGGTAAGAGGAGTTCAGACTGTATTGTATAAATCCAGCAGGTGGCTACATGCCACAGAAGGAAATGAGCTATTTAAGAAAAAGATAATGTTAGCAGAAAACAAATTTGTATAAACCAGCCATGAATAAAATTAGACTGGAAATTAGAAAAAGTACCAGAGTACATAAGTACCAGAGAAGAGAAGCTCTGGAACAGACCTCTAATAGGAGTTGTGGAGGGCAAAGCACCTAGGTAATGTTAAAAGAGAGTCTGAAGTAAGTGTTAATAAAGTTGTTTGCTGTAGTTGTCTGCAGCGTGGAGGATTCTTTCTGTGACCATTAGTTTTCTGCCAGCTTTTCTTCTGATGTGGCTAGATTATTTGCTGAAAGGTCGAAGAGGAAATCTGTGTAGATATTGGTACTCCTAGACTGAAAGTCAGCACTGCAAATTTGTGATTTCCCTTTGTATTCAATTATGGTTTTAATTTTAAAGATTCACCTTGAAGAGGCTGTAGATCATCTTCTAGGAGAGATGGAAAAAAAGGTGATTATTTCCAGCCTTCCTGGCTGCAGAAAAAAGTTAAAAATCTAAGAGCATCTTAAAAGCTTAATAAAACAGGGGCACGTAAAACACCTGATACTTTTAGATAATCTAATAATTTAAGGCTATAAATGAGTTCTCATTCTCACTCAATGCTTCCTTCCTTGAATCATTACTTTCCTCAGTACTTCTTAACATCCTATGAACTTCTTTTCTCCCCATCCCAAAACTCTGTGTACCACTCAAACTATGGCTCCAAGCTGCCTGGTCTCATCCCCTCCAAATGGAACATTTGAGCTCTGGACTTATTTTGCTAGTAGATGTGTCACTTGCATCACTATGTGCATCCTCTCAGATAGTTCTTTAACAGTTTAAACCAAAGGAAAAAAAAAAGGCTTTAAAAACAGTCTATGAGGAAGTGTTGTCAATCATCCCTTCCTTTTTTGTCACTCACTAGGGAAGGGTATGATGTCACTTCATCAGCATCCATCTGGCAGCCCTGCTTCTTGTCTATGGGCACCACAATGCAAAGAGATAAGTGCCCCTGGAAGCCACCAGCCTTTTGGCTGCGCTGAACAAGTTGGTGATGTTTCCAGTTGGTTTGCGGGATTGGCCAGCTTTCAGCCAAGCTCCTGAGCTCTGGCTGTTAAAGAAGTCAAACATAGTGGACCCACAGTCACCTACCTTAGACAGGTGACTTCTTGACAATGTATCAGGTGTTTTTTACAAAGGAGGTTTTTGCTGCAGTTCTTCAACCATATGTATCTTCTCAGGTTAAAATGGTTTCTAACCAATGGTGAAGTGAAATTTGAAATAAGCCACATCAGCATATTTCTGTCAATTGCTTTTCCTCATAGCATCCATGACATGCTGCATTCTTGAGCAGACACTCAGTGACATTTTTTACACTATATCAAATCTTCTACAGCTATGTGGTCTTAATAATTTGACACATGGTGGGGTTCTGCTACTCATGCAGGCAATGCTTGACATACTATATCCCAACTGTGACCATTATCCCAAGATAAATTTCAAATTATTAAGACCACATTCCTCAAATACAGGCAAGTGTCAGCGTGATCCTCTCCCAGTGTGCTCAGGCAGCTATTGTATACCTTTGCAGTTCAGACAGGAATCTTACCAGTTGTTCTCCAGGTTTCATCATCTCTTGCCCATCCCATGATCTCCATGCCATACTGTCATCCTTTTAAAAAAAAATCCATGCCATGATCCCATGCCATGCTGTCATCCTCTTCAAAAACATTTAAATGAGTCTTATCTGCACAGGTCTATCTGTGAAAGTAGAATTCATTAATTTCTGAGCTACAGGGAGAAGATGGTGAAAATATTACTTTAATGAAAAAGGAATAGGTAAAAACAGAAATAACAGCATTGTTAAATATGTAGGTTTTCAGGACAAATATACAGTAAAGGTTTCTGTCACTCCAGAGTGGGAAAAAGTCTGAGCTATCCTCTATTTGTAATTAATACTCAAGAACTCATTAAAGGTATAGCAGTATCACTCATGAGCCAGGACAGCTTGTGTGGGTTTTAGCTCTTTCCCGTGAAAATCAAGCTTCTGTGATCTGCCTGTCCATCAAGTCATCCCTCCAGCCACAGAAAATGTTATTCCCTCATAAGTTCCATTCGGCCAAAACTGACACTTGAGAAAGTGGCCCGTGTGCCTCTTTTCTGCTTCTCTAGCCTCCATCCTCAGGATCACCACCACGGTCTTCCCAGGGACATTTCACAGGACCATGACAGGTACAGGGAAAGATATGACTGAGCTCTGCCCCTTGCCACAGTCCATGAAGAGGTTCGCTATGTTCAAGAGTGGGCTGCAGAGGCTGGATGGGGGATAACTCTCAACAGGGCTTTTTTAGTGACCTCACAAGTCTGCAGGCCAGACATTGCCACCTCTGCTGAAGAGTAAAATGAACTGAGTGGCAATAACAATGGCAAGTCATGGGCCAGACTGAGTGCAGTTAGTGTGCTACTGCTGGCAGCTCTTGAGTGATTGCACCATGAGCAGAATTTTACAATGACATAAGCATACATCAGGTGATGAGGCGCAATGAGCTTTTTTGCAAGGAGCCAGTGAATATATTTAGAGCTGTAAAAGGTCTGTTAATTAGCTATAATTTTCTTCCAGAGACATTTACTGTAACTAATTCTGCAAGGCAGATGAACCTTTCCCCTTCTTGCTGCATTTAAGCACACATTGAAATGTGGTGGAGAGGAAATTCAGAAGAAAACACACAAAAAGGAATGCCTGCTAGCATCAAACACTTGTTTCATCTCCAGTAGTACTGGAGTTGCAGGATTGAGATGAGAGTGGTGGGGAGGGAGGGAAGGGACAGTGGTCTGCATCCCCCTGCTCAGAACTAGACTCTGCCGAAGGATCTGCCCTTTCCAAGGATTGGTCACAACGGCAGGTGTCCTGCCAAAGCATTAAGGATTGTATAGAGGAGATGTAGGCAGGGAAAAATCTTTCTCAACCCCTTTCTTTTTCTCATCCTGATTTTGCATGTCTCCTGCAATATTCTGTGGGTACATGGTTTCATCTGATGAGCTATATACTAATGCTATGATGAAGACCCATCGCACCTTTAGTATGTAGCTAAAGCTAACAGACCCAAAGACCATTAATTTTGTTCTGCTGACCACATTTTTTCTATGTGTACTGCCTATTTGGTGAGGCAGTATCTATTCCACTGTAGTCATCTTTCCAATATTTGCTTTCATTGATGCTCTCTGATGGATACTTTTCTGAACTGATGTGTACCTGAACAGATAAAATTATTAAATTACATTAAATCATTTCATGAGAAAGTATCTTTGATTTGTATGTGATGCAGATCAGTCTTATTACAGCTTAATGCGTTAGCACGATAATACTGCAAGAGAAATTGGACATATATTATTGGCCATATATATATATACCCAGTAGAGAGGTAAAGACCATCCAGTCTTTCTAACTGGGGTATCATGTTACTTATCAGCGTGTTCCCACTCTGTCCTACGCATTCCTTCTTTATCAAGTACTCATATTTCTGCAGCAAATCAGCAGATGCCAAGTAAGCAAAAAAAAGCCCTGATGATCTGATATAAGAAAAGATGCGTTTCTTGAACAAAGTATAACAGCATCCTAGAAACTTATATGGTATCATTTCTACCTGAGCAGCCAACTCTGGTTAAAATATTCATATTCACAAATCAGTTCATTAATCTTTCTACTGTGTTTCTGAATTCAAGTTTTGTCTTCCACAATCCCCTACAGCAATGCATTCTAAAATTTAATTACGGGTTATTAAAGAAACTTTCCTTTGCTTTAAATTCTTCCTGATAACTTGGTTTGGTTGTCACCAGGTTCTCTGGATAAAACCATAATTTTTCCCCACTATGCTTTATTATATCTTCTGTTGTCCAAGCTCAGGATTCCTAGATTATTTTTGTCTCCCTTCATGTGAAAGCTGTTCTAAGCCACTGATTCCCCTTGTCATGTGTCATGTTGTCATTTCTGGGTCCTCTGGATCAGTCCCAGTAGGTTTCTGTTGCCACCTTCCCACACTTGGGAACCTGTGCTCTTGGGAGCAAAAGGCAGATGATATACTCATCTCATATAATGACAGTGGACAACTTTCTTCTCTATCCGTAATCCCAGAGGATTCGAACAGCAACTTTAAAAAATACCCACAGATTCAGCAAGTCTGGAGCACATGGCTTCCAGGAATTGTGCAAAGTGGAACTAAGGACCCCCCCGGATTCCTTAGCACTCTCAGCAGCAGCTGGAATGTAGCTTCCTCCCAGTGCTCAGCATTCCTAGTATTGTGCTGCTGTTTAAAAATGGAAGTCCAGATCAGTAAACAGGCCTGCAAGTCTGACCTTATTGCAGGGAAAATAAAGAACTGATTTAAATGGTCCTTTGATAAAGATTTTTAAATGAATGCTTCTCTGGATAAATTTGCTTTAGCTCCTGGTGCCCTTCTTGCATCTCCTTGTTAAAAATCTTTAAACATTAGTTGTTGCTATGTGCTATTTTTGTGAGTTCTGTTAGATCATCATAGATGAGTTAAGAGAATCATTTAAAACTGTGTTGCTTGATAAAGCTGTTAACATCCTATTCTAGATATCTTCTATGTAGAACTCACAGCCCCAGATATTCAGTGGTGCTTGGGACATGGCTTTGGTTTGGAATCCTCTCACGAGTGAAAAATTGTCTGGGGAGTTCCAGTCTACAGAAAACCATTTTTGGTAGGAGGATGGCAAGAAGCCTTCAACCATCAGAGTTCCTGGCAAGACATCACTTAGCAGCTTGATATGTGCAAAGCTGACGACAACCTCCCGAGCTCCAGGCTCAGTGTGTGCTCGGCATCCCTCAGTCAACGCAGCTTTAGCAGCTGCAGTATTCACACAAGGTAACTCACTACCCAGTGGTTAAGCCCAGTGGCAGATACTAATAGCAGCAGCCTCTTTCCATTTCTCAAGTCCATTTTAAATTAATAAGAATGTTCCCCTTCTGTTTTTCATCCACAAAGAGACCCCCTTCGCATATTAATTTAATGTTAAATTGATGGATTAAATTATACCAAGCTCGAAATCAATTCTGCACATATTCATTAGAACGGACTAAATCCCTTAGTAAGGATAAAGCACAGAAAATGCATTTAGAGACACTGATAAGTCCAGGTCCATTATATGTCATTTTAAACAAAGAGCAAAAAAAAGCCCCTTTGGAGACGCTCTATCAGCTATTAAACAGAGACATTGCATGCACAGGGAGATTGATGATTAGCATTTCCATTCTCAGAACGGCTCTCCCTGGGCTGATGATAACAAGTAAATGCCTCTTCGTGTCTTTGTCACAGTTCAGAGAAGCAGATGCCTAGACTAAGCTTTTCTCTTTTGTCTTTCCTCTTGTGCAATCAGTTAACAAGCGCAAAAGCACAACACTTTCCACTATTTGCTGGAATTCTTTGATCTTTGATAGGATCAAGTGGCAATTTTACCATTTTTCCTTTTTTCCTGTACTGACCATTTCATTTCTGTAAGCCTCCCTGATTATAAGCTTATTATATTACTCACTAGCATGGGAGGTCTCTCATTTGATAAGGTGGGACAGACCGTCTTTCGTATGGCTGCTGGCCAGGAGAACCTTTTCAATGTACAGACATCCAAGCCCATGCCACACACTTCTCTTCAGCTTTCAGCATTCCAACACTCAGCTTTGAACCGGAATCCAGGTTTCATAGATGGGTCCCATTTCTAAAAAAGAAGTCTCTAAATCTGAATTCTCTAGAACTAGGTATTTAAGAAACTTTTACACACCTACATTTGCACCTTAAGGTCTGTTACCTATTTCAGTTTCATCAAGGTTGGGATTTTTCTTGAGGAAAATGGCTCATCCTGCAGTCAGTGACTACCGTGAAAGAAATGCTGTCCTTTTGATGAATATTAGGCTTATTTGAAGAAAACCCCTTCACTTTCCAGGCGCCTGTCTTCCAGACAGTAGCTGTAATCTAGGTTGCTGAGGAAGCAGGAGGGGCCATCCTGCCTTTCTTCTGCTTGACAACTAGAAGTGTTCTCAGAGAGTCAATTGAAAGGAAGAGGAGGAGCAACACCTCAATGTTCATTAGTGTCCCGAGTTGTGCATTTCCCAGATACAGCCCCTACAGACTGCCCTGCCTTCGACTGAACTATGGAGGTGGAGAATAGAGCCATGTTAGAGCAGATCTGTTTGTTAGGCACAAGTAAGTCTCAAAAGTAGGAAGGACTATCTCCTATGCACAAAGGAGGGCAGGGAAAGAAGGGAAAATAATAGCAAGAGGTTACCAAAGATGATTCTTGGAGGGCTCTTACGTCTTTGTGGGTTTTTTTATTTTAAACTCAGATTCACAACATTTGATGTCATGAGACCAGCAATACTTTACCTCTAGTCCAACTCATTACTTTAGTCCCTGCAGCCCCTCCACAACAGAAGGCTGAAGATCATTATCATAGTGTAATCTATGCTCTATAATGTCAATTATTTTTAGTTTAACCTGAAATGATTTCTAGTACAAAGGGATAAAAAGGAGACTGGTGCAAGGATGGTAAATGCCTCATCCCTGGCAGTGCTCAAGGCCAGGCTGGGCAGAGCCTTGTGTGACATGGTCTAGTGTGAGGTGTTCCTGCCCATGGCAGAGGGGTTGGAACTAGATGATGCTAAGGTCCTTTTCAATCCTAACCATTCTATGATTGTGTGATTCTTTTTATGCATGACGTTTTAAATTCAAGTAAGGAAAGGCACAACAATTTTTTTACTAATGGGCTACTTTTTTGGAAAATTGTGCGGTATGCCCAGAATTAAGCAGTGTGTGATGTGAAATATCAAAATACTAACTGAGTTTTATGCCTAATCCCTGCTGTGGGGAGTGAAATTGTGACAGATGGTTGCTGTACTCATTACCCTTTTCTTCACAATGAGTAATGATTTACCATTAAATCCCACTAAAAAGAATGTATCTATTCATGTAACAAGGTTTATGCAGTGTACCCAAAGAATCTGGTCTTTATTTTGTCAAGAGCCGTATATTTCAAATCCATAAAATTGAGCTAATAGTATTCATTTACCTATACGCCCAAGGCTGCAGACAACTTGACTCCAATACATTTTTACCTGTGGTAAAAGTAATTGCCTGTCTTTTATGTAGGAAGAATGAACATGTTAAGTATGGTCTTAGGCAATGAGAATCTCTCTTCTAGGCCTAGCTCTAATGCTAATTTGCTATGAAATAAGGTGGAAGTCTCTAAACTTGACCTCAGTGAAAGAAAAAGGTGAACTTCTCTCATAACTAAAAATGACTGGGAAATTCTAGTTATAAATACTATTTATGACAAAGGTGGGAAGAGTAACCTTAGTTCCATAAATAATTCAATAGACCATGGGGTTTCATGGCATGTTTGGTCTTATTGAATTGAAATGTTAATGGAGAAAAAAAGCATTCTGACTTTTTCTCTTGAGAAAAACTCATAGTTTCTAATACGGAAAGCATATTTTGTACTTTCCAATCTTCTAATTTGAGAGTTGGCAAAACTAATCCACACATAATGCACAGTGTCACCGCAATATTTACTACTTCTATTAACTATTTGTATCAAATGAAATATAGTGGGAAAGCAATTACTTTTGCTAAAGGGTTAAATTTTGATTTTCAAGAAATACATACTCATGGTTTCATGCCTTGCTATAAATATTTCAGTGTTTATTCTAAGTGAGTAAATATAATCTTTTTCTAAACATACAGTCATTGTTGCTAAACTGTAAGGGCTGTTAATCACTTGGAACTCGGCTTGGTTAAACAATTGCTGTTAAAACAGTTTGAGTTGAACAACCAATTTTCTTTCAAGAAACAAACTGGAAGCAGACACATCAAACCTTAAGTGGTGTATTTCATTGGAAACTTCAACACCTGATGACTGGAGAAAGAACTACAGGAGGGTTGTTCTCTGACCCTCAAAAAAGAAATATATCGTTCTGAAATGTTACTGCTACATTTCACAGGCCTAGTAATTTGGTGTCATGCTCCTATTTTCCTCTTTCTCATACACTACCTCCTGTGATCCATTGTGACAAACACAGAGCTGCCTACCCTTTACCTCCCCCATGAAACTGATGTCACTGTAGAGAGCGGGGTACAAACTCTTGTAAGCAAATCTCAGATGTGAAATAATTGAAAAAGCAGGGAATACTCACTGTATAGCACCCATCAAGCAATACCTCAGAAGTGACTTCTCATGGGCTTTTTCTGAGTTTCAGTGAAAAGGGAGGAAAGGTGAAGAAGAGAGAAGGGATGGAAAAGAGAGGAGGGAAAGAGAAGGGAAGGGAAAGAGAAGGGAAGGGAAAGGAAAGGAAGGTATAGGCTTTTCCTGCTTTACTTCCCCACAAAATATTACTTAGTGTTAGGATTATTAGTCGGTACCTTGTTCTGGGTTTGACGATAAATCACAAAAACAATAAAGAAACTCCCCCCTGCTCCACCAGACTTGGTGCTTAAAAAGAATGGGTTACTCTATTTACTTAGGTGCGCAGGAAAAGAAGTATTTCATGACCAGCTGTTTCTTCTGAAAGGAATATATTGTGGCTTTTCAATTTCAGAATTCATATGGATATTCAATATGATGTATGAAGGAACGTATCTTCTGATTTTCTATTTGAAAATTATACATTCTGGCTTGATTCATGAGGGCCTTTGGATGCTGAGTGCTGCAGCATTTAGCTGGAGGCAGTTTTTCCTAGTGAAGCTCACAGCTCTGAATAAGGCAGAAGCAGGTTCTTTATAGAAAACACAGCAAGACTAAAGTGTCTGGGAACGGGATTTGCAGAAACCAGCATGCCAAACAAGAAGCTAGAGAAGCTGAGGAAGGAAATGCTAATAGGAAGGCTGTGGGTTTAAGTCCTATTCCTCACAGGATTCTTGACGTTTGTCTCCATTTGGTGTTCATAACCATGGCCTTTCTCCTGGCCTTAGGCATTGAGACTTTCTTCAAAGCATTGGGAATAGTGTAGTAACTTCTTTCCCAACAAACCAAGAAGTGACAGGGCTAATACTGCATAATCTTTTTTTCTGCTTGCTTTCCTCTGCCTCTTTCACCCTGTAGTTAGATCATCTTCCATGATCAGTGTAAGCCAGGTTCAAGCCTCTCTGCACAGGGATACACCTGAGCCCAGATTTCTTGCTTTATATGAGTCAAACTAGCACATAATATGAGCAGAGGATGTCTCACCTGTAAATCTTGGTGGGACCCTGAGCTACACACTAAGCAATTTGGCAGTTCCATGGCTTCGTTAGTTGTGTACACCACTCATGAAATTTCTAGCAATAATAGGATCTGCTATTCAGCCTGAGCAAGTAATGTGATTTAACCCATCTGTGTTTCATTCTGAGATGAATTAATTCCAATTATCTTTCACCTACCTAAAGCTAAGAGTAAACATGAATGGTTACAGATATTCGGCTAAATGTTAATCTGATCATGTTTTAAAACAATAAGTCCCCAGACACTTGTTAGTGAAAGCAGTGTTTTTTCTCGTTTTCATGTTGTGGATTGGAGGAGGATAGTAGGCTTCCCACATTCAGTGGTCAAACACGATATCAATAAAATTCTGACTCTTTCTTACATATATACCTTGTACAAGACCAAATAATGCTTTTATGTATTTGAGGGGTTTTAGTAAAAAGCTTGGCATTAACACTACTGAGGCAACGGTATTTTCATCATCTGTTGAAATGGACACTTCTACTTTTATTTTTTAATGTAAAAAGAACACCTGAATTTTTCAATTACTTCTGAACAATTTATCACTGAAAGAAATAAGCATTTCTCTTATAAGTATTCTTCTATTTAAGTTGTGATTTTCCTGCAAGTTTGTCATGTAATAGTAGTTGTTTTGAATGGCAATTTATTGATCAACACATGTTCAGAAATGCCTTAGGCACATGGTTATGTTGAGACACTGCTAGGAGTTCAAATGGAATCAGCAGGACTGCTTGCAATGAGTAGAGCTCTGCAAAACTGCTGTCCTAGGTGTGATTTGCAAATGCTTGTCTTCTCCTGCTTTGGTCTTAATTTTTTCCTTTTATAATTTATCTAATAATCTGCATGATAAATTGGTCCCATTTCACCAGTTATATGCAAACCAGCCACTGCATTAGAATTGCTATGAGCATTCACAAATAAGAGCTGAAGAACTTGGCCCAGCACATATAATTTTTACCGTAGCAGCAAACAAAATCCTAAAGAATAAGTTTCAGGATCAGAATACTTGGCAAGTCATCTAAATCAGGATATGGGAACAAAGCAATAAGTTGCTGGTTTTGAAAGTATTAGGCTAACTAAAAATCCTACAGTCTCATGTAAACATTTTATTCTACTAGGAAAATGTTCAGAAAGGGCCCTATGTACTCTAATGCAATTAGAAGTAGGATCTGTTGCGATGATCAGCGAATCCTGCTGCAACGTTAGCTCATTTTGTCTTTTGAAATGCCCATTACAGCTGTTTCCCCCTACCCAAATATCCCAGTCATGGCTCAAAGCTGGAAAATTCTAACAGTAATTTTTTTCACCAATATTTTGTTTTTACATGGGATTTTTCCAAGTTTTATAAGTAACTTGTTTCTGCAAGCAGTGGTAGAAGCAATATTTTTCAGGCACATGAGTGCTGAATTCCTTTCCTTACAGTAGATATATTGCCCCCAATACATAGCCTTTGATATCCACATTAGTTTTGTTAGTCATGGTGTCACCGCTGAGGAAGAAGAGAGCATTTCCAGTTCCTGTTCCAGATATTACACATGCCATTTATGCAATGCACATATAAATTAGAAACTTAATTCAGTTATTGCAGCACAAATTAGAACCCAGGACTCTTTCTACAAGAATGCCATAAACATTCCTCTCCAGAGTTGTGTCTCTCCTTCTGGCTCAGTTAGCTCCTGAACAAAGTCACAGAATCATAGACCAGTCCACGTTGTAAAGGACCTCGAAAGGTCATTTGGTCTAACCTTTATGGGAAGGGGAACCTAGATAAGACTATCTAGCACCTTGCCCAATTGTATCTTGAAAACCTCCAGCAGTGGGGACTCTACCAAGTCCTGCTACTGAAGTCAAGTCACTTCAACAGGAAACAACAGCAGAGAGGTGATAGGAGGAAAGGGAGACTTAAATTCATGCAGGAGGAAATGAGGTGCCTCCCAAGCTTGTGGATGAAAGTGGATGCAGCGGTACCTCCCCTTCCAGTCATGCTCTCAAAGAAAGGAGTTATCCAACCTGAAGGACAGTATCTGCTTTACTTTCTTACTCTCAGGTTTTGGATTTTGTGTACTTATAAGAGCAGAGTCCCACTTGCCCTTGCCCTATAGCACTTTCTGGGGGGAGAAGCTTTCACGTGGTAGGATGTACAGAGAGAAAGGAAGGAGGAACTGACAAAGGAGCTGAAGGTTGCCAGTGCAGCAGGGGCTGAGGGGCTGCTGAAAGAAGCAGGACGCCATCCGGGCATGTCCCAGGGACAACACAATCTTTCTAGGGAATGGAAGGGCCTGCTTCAGATTTGCTGCAATTCAGCAAGCTACCAGCTTGGCTGAAACAAAGACTGGAAGCAGACACTGCTGCTGCAAGGACAGAGTGGAAGGGCTTTCTCATCCTTGTGTTTCTGCTCTGCTGTAAGTGGAGAGTAAAGAGGAGCTCCCCAGACTTGGTATCTAAATTTCATTTCCTTCCTCATGTAACAACTCCATATTACCTTGAGTCATCGAGGGTTTTAAACATTTCCTGTCAATATTCTATTTCTTTGGCTATTACACAGACCTTTGGTGAGTGCCGGAGAACTTAGACAGTAAAAGGAATAAGATTTGAGATGGTTAGAAACTGCACTGGGAATAAGCATTAAATCATTTCCATCTGTGCTGATTTCAGAAGCACAATTTATTAATTTTCTGCTGTGTTTCTTTTCAGATTTCTATGCATGTGATTTAGATGAATCTTAAAAAGGTTAAATCCCAGCTTACATTAGAGTAAAGCATGCGCTATTTCTGACATTGTGTTTGGTTTCAGGTCTGTGATTTTTATTTTCAGCAGCTCATGTGCATTTATTGGCTCACTCTCTCAAGTCCATTTCTGACTGATGCAACTACAAATTTCCAAAAGCAGGATAACCGTCAATTGATTCCGACAGTTCATTTCCTGATTCAGTCCTGACTGTAATCATACTGCTTTGATGCATCACTTGTTGGCAGGAACATGATTCAGTATTCAATCATAATGCAGTGTTTTGATGAAAAGTTCTCCGTACAGTAAAATATAATTGTAGTACAATGTATTTAACTGCCCATTGCTGTCGCAAGCATATGTTGTCTTAGGAATTCTCCTAGGAAAACTACTTAGTCAGACATACTGAATGATAACAACTGCTGCTAAATCAGGACAGAGTTAACATCATTGTCACTTAATGTGGATTAATTTAACCAGGGCTAATGCATGTAAAAAATAATTAACCAGAGGTTCAATACGTATAAACTGCGTGCTTTAGCCATTACAACAGAAGCAGCTAAGACAAATCCTGCGAAGTTCACTCATTGTTCAATAGCCCTTAGTGAAGAGTAAAGGATTTCTGAGTTTCATTTTTCAGGGACAGCTTGACTGTATAAGCATCAGTAAAAAATTTTTTGTTCACCTTTGGAAAGGCAAAATTCATGAGGTGCTATAACATTCTTTACTTGCATAGCCAAATTCCTTGCCTTGTATTTTCAGTATCTGTGAATATTTATTTGCAAGACACTTTATGAGAAACCCTAATGAAAAAAATAGTGCTCTGGGATGTTGGTTACAAAGATAAAGAGTATCTGAGAGTGTGAAAGTAGCAAGCATTATTTACACAATCACATATAGTCTGTGCAATAACAATATGTTTGGCAGTGCGGTGTCAATGTTTATACAGTCCATGCTGAACATTTTGATGTTTTCTGGTTTTGAAGGTCTCAATACCTGGTAATTCATTTTTTCAACATACAAAGATAAAACAGGCTAGATAGATGAGCAAAGCTGGCATATGTCTCACGAATGTTGGTATTGCATGTAGAAGGTTTTGCAAACTAATCCTGTCTTCACCAGTTTATGGGACTGTATCTTCAGCTGGAGCATCCTATCTACTTTGCACCAGTGTAAGATCAAGCCTTATATATTTTATTTAGGAAAAAAATTATGAAGTGAATTAACTTAATAAATGTTGAAGAGACTAGAATAAGATGTATCATAGGTTGAAAAGGCAGAACTAATGAGATTTGACAGCTTAACTTTCCTGGAATTTGCCTAGGGTATCCCCTCAAGAAGTAGAGGATTTCAAAATCAACACCCTTGAGTGAGCTTTTGCATAAGCTTTACCTTTCTTCTCCTAAGTGTTACAGGGGGAAAAAAAGTTAAGTGTCTGTAAAAGCAAATAAAGAGAAATTTTAAGGGCAGATGAAGAGATCCAACAGCACATTCCCAGAGGAAATGTGAAAGGAGAGCACAAATGCATCTTACTGTAGGCAAATTAAAATGAAATTTTGTCTGGTTTAAGTAGCAGCTCGTATAGTTGGTATTCATAAGAGTAGTGTGGTGCCAGCTTGTCTATAGCTATCAGTATATATATATATCTCAGTTAGCATGAATGTGACAGTCAGGGAATGCCCCATGGTAGAAAGAAACCTAAGCCAGCCTCAAACTAGTTAGCTCAGTACCAGTAGCCATCTACCATGGCAGAATAGACAAGAATGGAGACTGCAAAAAAACATAACAGGAAGGGAGAATTACCCTGAAATCAGAAATTACCACCCAAATTAACATTTAATAGAAAATTAAAAGGAAATAATTTCTGCTCTTCAGGAGAACTGATTGATTCAAAGTAGCTGTTGGCCTCAAGCTTCTGTGGACCCTAACAGCTGATGAATGGCTTGGTCCTGTCCACCAGCCATCAGCAGGTTGATCTTGCTGAGAATTCCTACATGAGAAATACATGAAGATATTTGCAGAGACTGGCAAAAGTTGAACAGTTTTCACATCTACTTGCTCTGCTTTGTAGTGCTGCAGCATCTAAGTGAATAAGTTAACCAGTCGTTTCCCATTTCTTAATCATTTGCATCCAGTAGAAAGTGAGTTAATATGCAGAATACTGTTAAAATAAGTCATCAACCTGAAACCAAAGGCTCAAGTGCAGCCTCAGAAATAATAAGATATACTTCAGTTTAATATAAATTATACTTAGCTGCATTGAAAACTTCATAATCGTCTAATTTAAAGCACAGCACCACAGGGGGAAAATCTTTCTAGACAGCTATTTAGACTGGTTTTCTCTGACATTAGCAGAGATGGAAACTGATGGAATGGATCTAAATGCCTACTTCCAAGCCACTGACTCTAATGAACATCCCAAATCCACTTCCAACTAAGCACCTTCCAGTTATAATGTCAAATTACATTTCAGTCATTTTTTATAAAAGATGAGAAATTTAATTTAGGTGTTTTATCACTACAGTATAGTATCTTATCAAAAGGAGTTATTAAAATCATAGCACAGTCTGCTGCTGCAGAAGATTCTGAAAAATCAGAAACTTGTAGCATCTGAAATCCAGAGGCCCATTGAGAGTGAGCCCTCCCTCCAGCACAGCCTCTGCTGCTCCTATGACCTGTCCACAAGTGCTACCTGCTGTAACAATAGATTTGCAAATGTGGGTTTCCTTTACAAAAGAGAAGTCTTAAATGCTTTCCAAACTGCTTTTCTTTATGAGATATGAACAAAAATCTTTGTCATCAATTCAGTTTAAGAGCGGCAGCAGCATCCTGGTATCTACCCAGACTTTTAGAAATTCAGCAGTAATTTTCAGGTTCTGCACATGTCCATATAGCTTCCTGTCAACATCTGATCATTTGTTAATTCCTGTCACACCACTTGCAAAATGTTTTCTCCCCCTTTGCTTCAGGAAACAGTCACAAAAGTAACAATTAAAGCGCACTGATTGATAGAAACTGTTTTGCAGCAAGATAATCAAAGACTTAAGCTAAACTAAGTGCCAAAGTAAATCTATTCCAGTTAGCTTCAGGGTTGCACTTGGGCTGAATCAGTAAGGTAGTTACTTCCAGGGGTACACACTGTGTGCAAAGCATTATCTGACTGGCAAAGACTGCAGCACTGCGATCCCTGAAGACCCTTTAACAATTTGCTGGTTCAAATACTATGGCTTTTCAGTGAGTTAAAGAGGTTGATCCTTTAGGGCCTGAGAAGACCCGATGCTAAAACCCCATCCATTACTCTTGCTGAGGAATAATAGCAGCAGACGTTATTTAACCACAAGCAGTCACCCACACATGAAGTCATACAGAATGGCAAAGTTTGAAACAGAGAAGGAAAGCTTTTTTTGGCTGGCCAGCTTCCATACAGCTGCTCAAAACCAAATTGCACTGAAATGCTTCATGTTGCTTAGAGTTAGGTGTAATTTCCCTTCCAAGTTGGCAGGCTGGATTTGAGGTGTGTGGGGTCTCTATTTTGTTTTGGGTTTCTGCTATGGGGAAAAAATCTCTGGTCAAATTATCAAGCATATTGTGCAATGAATAGGCCAGGACATACTAGTAAAGTGAGTGATCTGAACTGGTTTGTTGAAAATACTACAAAACCTGATTGCACTAGAAAATCCACAGCCTACTTTACCTTCTAAGAATTAATGTTAAAACACAAAAGTGACTCTTTTGTCTTTAAATTATTTAAGCCCTAATTGCTATGAATGACCAGATTTTTTAAAAAAATAACAAAATAAATCAAATTAGCTACACTTAACTCTAGTTAATTCCAATTTCAGGAAACGAAGATTATAGAATCAGGAACATACTGTAGCCACCCTTTTCTATGTAGCTGCCTTTAAAAAATAATTCTGGGGTGGTTTTTTTTTTAGGTATAATGTATCTCTATTCTCCGCTGGCATCCGTATAACAGATAGAACTGTTCCTTCAGCAGTCCTACAGTTTAAAACAGATACACGCCTCGCCAGCTCCTCTCTCTCCATCAGTCTGGGAGCAGTGAAGTGATCATCCCCATTTCTCAAAGCAACAGCTCCACCATTTGTTAGACAGGAGCAGCGCAACCTGCCAAAGGAGAGGCAGGTAACCTGCAGCTGGAGAGTTTTACTGAAAGACAGGATCACATTTCAGAGGCGATGTACATACTCGTTTCCCAGAGTTAACTTTGCAATAAACAGCTATAGAATTGCTGCTCCCAAAACTCTCTCACTGCAGGACAAAGTCTCATTTTTCACAGCGCTAAGGGATGGAGGATGAGCAGGCTGAGGAAGAGTAGGGCACTGCAGCTTGTATGTCACTAAGCAGTACATGCTGCAAGAAAGCATTGGCAGCATCTTTGCCTGGCACCAAGTGATCTGAACCACAGCGAGAGGGATGCTGACACTGTCATGCCTTAGGCAGCAGCAGCATGGGGCAGGTGTACAGCAGCAGCAATGGGAATTTCCCCCTTTTGTAGCATTTTGAAATGTCTATATCGAACAAAAAACTGAGAGGCCAGAAGACATTTCTGACTTGTTTTCTGTAAGTCCATCCAGCTTTCAACAAAATGTATAGAAACTGAAGACTGCGAAGTTTTAAGCAGAAAACAGAGAAAATACAGTGCTGTAGAAAACACTGTTTCAAAGGAAGAGTAGATAGCATCATAAGATGTACAATGAGTCTGCCTGGGGTAGCAAATGCAACTGAAAAATGGCATGCAAATGCTAGATTATGCTTTGAGCAGTTTTCCATAGTCCTGACAATACTATAATTACCAAACTATAGACTTTGTAAATGAAACAATTTGGTTTGGTGCTTAAGGAATAATTTGAGTTTCCACAAGAATAAAGAACCCAGAGTGCACCTTCTGCTTTTCCACAATGTTTCAAGGCCATGGACATCTTTCACGATCTTACTTTTGGAACCTCACATTTTCATCAAAGAGAAGGAATTGATGCAGCGATCTCCTCAAGCAGCTCCAAAGCCAGGCACCGTCACCCTAGTAACTCAGGAATCCAGTTCATATATATGGACTGAAGAAACTGTGATAATTACTGACTCACACAACTGGAGCCACAGAATTTCTCTCAGTAACCTTTCCTGTCTCATACAAAACATTTAGCTATCTATCTTATACACTGTGTGCTTGTACAGTGGTATAGACTGAACTTCTCGTGTTATGGCATGCACTTTTATGGGCTATGGAGCAGGGAGGAGAGAGACACAGACAGACATGGAGGCAGAGGGAATATACCCCCGCTCTGACCCATCTTACCTTTGCTGCCTTTGCAGAAGTGAGCCATGTACCTTCCTGAAGTCTTTACATAGTCTTCTGATAAATGCCAATTCATTGTTGTGTGTTTGTGGATTAATGTGAACGTACAGATATGGCTGTGTGCATAGGTGTGCATGTGTGCCTACAGCTCTGTGTGTATGTGCACATAGATGTTATAATTTACCTATAGATCATGCCTTCCATCATGTATTACATATTATATACAACATGGGATGTTTACAAGTGGTTTGAGCACATTTATTCCTAGAGCCACAGATTTATTTACAAAGGTAAGGGACTGCTGGAAGACCAGCATCACTAGTGGCTGCTGCACTCAGACTCCAAAAGCTTGTGGTGTGGTTGAGGACATATTGCCAAAGGGCTCCCCACTTTAGCCAGGATCACGTCCTTTTCCAGGTGATAGTCTCTCATGAAACATAAGTAAGCATATAATGTAGCCATTCTTCTTCTGGCATAATTGAAAGCATATGTGAAGCCTAATACATCAGTGATTCAGAAAGGATATCGTCAAATTCAGTGTGATGCAGAATAAAGCTACAAAAGTTGCCCGCCTTTTGGAAATCTTTTACTCCAGTGAGGCACTGAAGAAACTCCACAGAATTGCAAAAGCTTTTACAAGAAAATTAATGATAGAATTCCAACTGAACTATCTGCTCTATAATTAAAGAAATGAGAAATGTTTTCTTTGGGCACTGACTAATGAAACAAAATTAAAAAATCAGTAAAATCACAAAAGATTATAATACAAATACATTAATAATTCAGAAACCTTAATAATATTCTACAAAAAAGACATGTGTGATCAGCTTAAGAGGACTTGCAGGTTTCTAAATGTTTAAAATAATAGTGATGCCTGCAATAGGAATGAAAAAGAAATAATTCCTTTTGATGGACACACAATGATCTTCTGGTATCCTACAAAGACTTCTAGAGGCCAATAACTTTTAGCAAATGTGCCAAATCTATGTGAGCACACCTAGATTGTTTTGCCATTCTAGTGCAAGAAATTTATAGCAACATCATCTTATACTTCTAATTTGCACCTTCAAGCCACAGTCTTCTGGTTTTTTGGTACATGGCAAGGATTCAGAATCATCCTCGCAAGACTGGCAGGTCACTTAAACTTGCATAATTAAGAACAATGCATTTATTACCACAATTTACTAATAAATAAATCAGAATATTTCTGAAGTAAGATTCTGTTGTGCTTTCTTTTCCTCTTGGGAGAAAGAGAAAGGTGGAATGTCACACAGTTGTGACAAATGAAGATGACCTGAGCCCTTATGCTTTTATGATCTGTCAATATCTTTCTGGTAATAAGATGCCCATAACTGAACACAGCATTGCAAGAGCATGTTGTGCATCCTAAAAACACATGAAGAAAGATTATTAGCTTCCTGCTCTAATATATGATGATAGGGCGCCTGGTCAATGCCACCCAAAACCACATTGACCTTTTTTTCATGAGAACCACATATTGGAAGCTTATGTCTAATTTGTTATTTAATATCCCTTGAGTCTCACTTCAGCACATGGATGGAATTCTTATTTTAAAGGATCCTTTCCATTCTGGTTTCTATCATCTTTTATTGTTATTTCAAAATAATAATTTTACAAATATAAATCCACACTGAATGACTGATTATTGTATTTCAGGAGATTACCTTCTATGACCCAAATCCTGATTGCTTCATTAATATGAGATGAGCCTTAAAACCAAAGTTACTATTTCATTGTGATAAGTAACCAGGAGCTGGCTGTAGACTTGCAACAAATACAGAGGTAAGATATAAGCAGTGAGTAAATAATTTTCCAGAAATTAAAATTTCTATTAAATATGTAAATTTAAAAAGCCCCAAACTAATTAAAGGGTCAAGTAACATAATTAAAGAGGCTAGTTTTTCTAAATTAGCCAGCTGAAAGTTTTTTTCTGAGTCTTCGTCTCTATTAGCTGCTACTGCTGAACCCTGAGTGTTCAACACAAGTCAGCTGCCTTCTTTAATGTTAGAAGAGCCTGGTGCCCTAACTTTGTTTCCCTAAAGAGAGTGTGTAATGCAACTGGAATGCTAATGGGTGACATGTTGCAGGAAAGAGGAAGCAGGTTATCATATTCAGGACATTGACAACTCAAAGTGTTTGGTGATACTAAACAACAATGCTCACTTGACTAGCACGATAGCATTAGAAAAGCCAAGTCCTGACCTGTAACTAAGATATGTCATACTCAGAAAGTGGATTAAGTTCAAAATGAAATGTCCTGAATACAAAAATGAAAGCTCCCAAACAACAAGATTCAGGGTATATATTACAAATACGGAATAATAAACCAGTGGATTCATCTTATCTCTGCAGTTACAAAGGCAGCTCTGCAATGGCCAGTCCATCTATTTTCTTACTGGTATCTTTGTTGATACCTTCCTTTTAGGAAACAGAAAATAAAAGTTCTATAAAGTATATAAAACTGTGAGATGTGCATTTTAAGCATTCGCTTACAGACAAAGTTGGAGAGCAAAAGCAGTTGTAAGCCTCCATGAGCAGCACCCAGCATGGTATGAGCATGCTGTGACACAGACAAGGCAGCACAGCTGGGTAGATCACAGTGCCCTGCACCTCAGAGCTGGAACCACCCTCAGAGGAGCAATCCTCAATGGAGGGGCTTCAGAAAGCTTCCTGCCTAGGGGAAGAGAGTAGTTGCCATGATCAGTCTGCACTTCACTGTGCCTGGTGATTTAGACCTCTGCAACCATCCTGTGAAGGTGTCCGCAATGTAGAAGCATCTCCTAGATACACTGAAGACGGCAACTGGCTTCTTAGTACCATTCATCCACACAAAAACTGTGCAAGAGTTAGAAAAATTTTAAGAGAGCAAAGCACTGGTTTAGGTGGGTTTTTTAGGATGACTTACTTTTTCAGTGAGAGGATTATTCCTTCTCTGAACAATCAGACCAGTCCGCTCTCCACCCCCTCTTTTTCTTGTTTTGTTTTAATTTTTTAATTACATAATATAAGAAAAGGAACAGGGCATAGATTATATGAGCAAAGCTCAGTCAGGGACCTGTGGTTTCAAGGCCTGTGCACAATAGCTTTCAGCTAGTCTCATATTGCCTGAAACTTTCATGTTTGAAAAGCTAGGAATAGCAGTATTTGATCACCCACTTCAGAAGGACACTTTGAGGCTTAATCCACTGCATTGTTTAATATTTGGTGAAATCTAATAATATACATTCAGAAGTTATTACTGCTCTAGGCTAATGTACTTCATATGTGTAATATGGGTACAACAGTTCCTTTTTGCATGAGACAATAGCCCAGATTTTTATGTTGTTCTACAATGGAAGCTTTTACTTCATCATGAGACACACTCCCTCCTTTTACGCTGCTTATGCTTGCATCAATCCAGACTTCAACCACACTAGAATCTTCTTCACATGTCTGTCTCATGGAGCTGAAATGCACAGCAACAATGACTAATTTGCATGATGACTAATTATCATTAGACCTCAATAGTCATTAATGGGGAAATATTACAGCATACATTGTTTTCCCAGTAAAGTAATAGAAGGATTAGTGCTAAGTCTGACACTATTCAACATTGCCAAATGCCTTAGAAACAAGATCAGATGTGACAAAGGTATGGTGATCACAGACAACTTTGCATTGTGATCAGTGATACCAGGGACCAGACATCTGCACAGTAATTCAGGTTGCTCGGCAAGATCATAAAACTCAGGACTGAAAAGGTCTTCAAATGGCCATCTAGTTTGTTCCCCACTCCCAAACCAAGATTAGAGATGTCTGTGCCGCTCTCATAAAAGATTGCAAAACCTGAATTTAAATACTGCATTGAAATTCTCCCAGGAGGGAGGATTTCTGGCACACTGAGAGAATCTCTTCCAGGGTTTCACCATCCTTACAGTGCAGAAGCTTTTCCTGGTGTCTAAGCCAAGTCTACTGACATGCAATTTGAACCACTGTTTTTTGTGCAGTACTCCATGCACATCTGTTATCTATCTCCGCTGTAGCAACCTTTAAGCTTACTTAAAGGCTGCCAGCAAAGTTTAATGCTGCCTTCTTTTCTTTAGGCTATCCCTTTTTGTTCAAGCTTCCCTCACAGGACACAATTTACAGACCTCTGGTCATTTCCAGTTTATTTCTCCAGCTTGTCAGGACCCTTGTGATTTCAAACTCTGCCTTCCCTCATAGTCCTCTCCCCTTCATAGCCACTGCACCCTCCATAGATGTCTTCTTTATCCCATCCTCCAGGTCATCTGTAAAAATACTGAGCAGTTGCATACACAAGGTAGACCCTGTCCATTTTGAGTGATATCAGTCGTAAACAATCTTTGAGCATAGTTTCCCAAACAAAGTTGTATATTTTATTGCCATTTGTCCAGAGTGTGCTTCCTTATCTCTGCTGTCAGTGTATCACATGAGGCAGTGACAAACGCTACCGACAGCTTCTCATCCACTGGAGAGATTTGTCATATTGGTGCAGAAGTATAAAAAAATTGACACAAGTTCTCTCTGACAAATCCCCTCTGTTTGTAGCTCATTTTATTGCTTTCATAGAGGTGCTCACAGGTATTGGTTCCAATGGTTTTTCAGTAAATTGTTGCCTTAGGTCAGAGCAGGGCTGTGGGCACCATTTGCAGGGGCTCCTAGGATGTGGGCAGGGAGCCGCAGGGGCTGAGCAGGGACAGTCAGGGCTGACAGTGCTCTCATGGCCCTGATAGTTTGCTTTGTTTCAGAACAATGAAAATCTTGTTATTTAGCCATGTTGGTCTCTTCTGACATTGCCCACCTGCTTTTGCCTCAACAGAACAGTCTGCGTTGGTTCCATCAGTACTGCTTTTCAAACAGTCACTGCCATCTCTGAAACTAGCCTTCCTGAAACCGCTGTTGGTGTTTTGTGGTTCTGCCTCCATTCTTTTCAAGGGATTATGAATCCCACTGCTCTCATTGAAGTCATTTTCAACCACCACATCCTCAGCTGGCTCTTTGCTGCTGCTGAGGACTAGCCCTCACAGACAACACGCCCCTGCTGCTTGCCTTTGCTGGCTCCCAAACAGCGACATCTCACTCCTGCATCCAAAGGAGAACTGGGTGCTCTGAGTTCTCTCCTAGTCCTCTCTCATCAGCTCTTGGCTTGCTGAAAAACCCTGTTATCTTCAGGTTGCTTGCTTGGCTTAATTCTGCCAGTTGCTCATCCAGTGGTTGTCATTCCTGGTTTTGTTACCTGTAGCAGATTCCCTCCACGAAAGTAGATGTGCTTGTCCCTTCTGCCAACAGGCAGAGATTTCTTACAGCTGGTCAGCCTAACTTTCAGGGCAAGGGCTTCAAAGTGTTTCTCTTAACTATGCCTTTCTCTTATCTGTTCTCACAGGACAAGCCTTTTGTATTAGTACACTAATTGATACCACTGCAAGACAGGGACAACAATGTGAGGTGATCCAACACAGCCACTGTTTACCCTTTTCTCTCTGAGCAGCCATTTAGGCGTCAGTGGGAAGGACTCCTGTCTATGTCCTAGTAGTACCATCACTCAGGCTTTATATTCAGCTACTTCTAGAGGCCAGACCCTTCCTCACCTTCCTCCCCACTCCCATAGTGCTTGCCCAGCCAGTCCTATACCTCTGCATGCCCAAAGAGGAGCCCTGGTCCTCTTTCACTTCTCCAGCTGCAAAACTCACCCTTGATCAGCAGTGAGCCCTCTGGTACTCACTGCTAATGGGAGCATCAGAGATGGAGGCGGGCTGGGCCATGGCCAAGCCAAGCACACCCAAAGCTAGGCTGTCCATAAGGGACCTTCCCACCCAGGGAAGACAGTGTCAGAGAAACCTACTCTGATACTCTCATCAAATTGACTGTTGTTAACTCCCTATGAATAAGCTAAAAAGAAGTCACTTTGTACTGTCCTTGCAAATAGCAAACTAAGATTTGGCCCGCACTACTGAGAAGTCAGCTGGATCCAGTTGTAGCTATGTGAATTACTCCAGCAACTATCCCACACCAAGTAAATAATCATGTTGGGTATTTATTAAATGCTTCACTGGTTTTATTTATTCTTCAGATGTCTTGCATTAGTTTACAAGTATTTTACAATGGCCCACTGTCCTTTTTATTTCCAGTATTCTATTAAAATGAATATACACCTCAAGAGTTTCATACACTTGTTTGGCTTACCTACAATCTTAATTCCTAAAAAGGCTTATTGCACCTATTCCTTATCCTGAGTTAAAGTTCCTCCCACTAGATTAGCAAGCTGATATGTAAAATTGCCCTTTTGTGTGTGTTTGTGTGTGAAGGGGACTCTTATCCTTGCTCCTCAGCTTTTGGAACAACATCCTGCCACTGACAAAACCCGAAAGTCTGCTGCCAGTGCCGGATATGCAATTCTGTCTTTCTCTCTAGGATGCTTCCATCCCTGCCAGCGCCTTGACTGCAGAGACTGGCAGGAACAACATTTGTGCCCCCACATCTACGCATGTTCCTGCCAGAGCCTCAGAGTTATTTTGGATCTGCTTTGGGTCCTTTCCCAACCAACACCATGATGTGTGTGTGCAGCAATGTGCAGTATGGGCTACTGATTGATCTGGTGGCTGGCTGAGCCTGGGTAACTGATCAGCAACATCTCTGCTACCTGGGAGCTTCCATTTCTGCTCCTGGGACATTGCAGCAGCCTCCGCCTGGTCCTTATCCCTATTCCTCTGGGAACTCATTTATCGTACAGGGTGCTAGGACCCATTCACCAACACTGTCCTTACTTAACTCCAGGGAATGCTCATCATCATATTGGGGTCTTCAGTAGTTGTGTCTTCTCCCTTTTTAATTGGGTCTGGATACTCACTGCCTCACTAACTGCAGAAGTATCACATCTTCTTCATTGCAGCAGGGGAAAACTATGGGTGAACATGGAAGTCACCTGGCCTTCTCTGCTGAAAGAAGTATTTTGCCATGATGGCCAATAGCCGCAACTTCCCAAGAAACTTCTGCTTTTCTACAGAAGTTCTGTTTTTTCAGCTAGGAGCTGTGAGTAATCCCAGACAAGTTTCGCATTGCTCCATGTGACTTCTCAGCTGCTTCTTAAAAACAAAACTCGTAAATATCAAACTTAGCTTATTCAGACCTTGAAAAGTAAAATGGCTGTAAGGGGCAGAGGGGATGCACAGGCTTGGATAAATCTCATTTATCTCTCTGAAAAGAAAGGATAAAAGTCCATAAAATTGTAAAAAAAAAAATCATAAAATGTTAAAAGGCAACAGTATACTTTGGATTTTAATTTTTGCATTTTTATGTCTGCTGTTAAATACATCATAAATGTATTGAACTGTTAGGGTTTTTTGACAAGTCTTGTATTTTAGGTCATTTTGTAATGCAGCAAGTCACTCCAGAGCAGCTAAGTATGGTGGTGAAAAATTGTTTCATTGGTGACTGCAGTAAACAGGCTAATAAATCTAAGACAACAGAAAAACTCAGGGTGCTTAGTTAAAGCAAGAGATTAGCCCTGCGTTCCAGAGGTACTGCATCCTGCCCAGCTGCCCGGGTCCAGCCCTGCTTCCCAGCTCACAGTCACGCTGCGTTCTGTCATTCAGTCATGATTTATTTACCCAGCCTGTTAAGTTGTCCTGGCATTTCCACAAGAACTTGTAATGGATATGTAGCTGGCAGAGGGCATGTGTACACAGCGCAACACTGTGCAGCATCAGAGATACCCATCTGGCTGGGAGGGAGCCAGCACACCTACATGGAAGAATGGAGCACACTGCAAAAATGCAAACCTGAAAGCCCAGCCACGTTCAACCACATAAGGGAATTAGCTCAGCTCAGCACTGCACATGTCTGGCTTATATCCCCCAGACCAGCAGGATACAGGCCAGCAGAGTGCTCATCTCTACTGTGCAAGGCTGGCACTTCCCACAGAGGTGGCTGCGCTCCCTTCTCCTGGTGGTAAAACAAGCTCTTCTCTCAGCATCTTCTGCTCAGCAAATGCAGAAATATCATCTGCTCTTTCCTCCTCCTCACTGAGCACTGGCTACCACCAAGATGACCTGTGACAGAATATACTTGTAATACTATTTATGTCTTGAATTGTTGACATACTTTGTCAAATAATGGATTTACATCCCACCTAGTTGATGTATGAAGTCCAAACCTGATTTATAAGTCATGTCACTTTTTATGCTTTCACATTCATTTAAGAGCCATTGAGCTGATTTATGGCTTGAGCTTTTGAACTATAAATCACAACTGTATTCTACATTTCCTGTAACTTATTTGTAATCCAGCACTTTCTACTTTTGTTATAAGCTTTGTTTTACTACTTGCCTATGCCAACAGAAAAAAGGTGCCATGCTTAATGAGCTGAAGCGATATATAAAGAGGGTATACATACCCTCTGTATATAGAGGGCATACTTCACAATGCACCTTTAGCACCACCCATCTCATCATCCAAGGTAAAACTATTCTAGCTTTTGTATAACCACAGCACACATAATCCCATGAACCATTCTGCAGTCCTGTACAGGTCATTGCCTAACTCAAACCAACAGCTTTGAGTATTTGTGGTCTGAACCACTGTTTCCCTAGGTCTGACAACCTGCATGGGACAAACAGCCAGCATGCATTCGTACTGGCCCAGTAGACCTGAACTGAGCCCTGGGTGCCTTTCTCCAGGATGAGCTGAATCTCTTTCTGTACTGATGAAGTTTCACTGACTATTTTTGAAGCTCATTTTTAATGTCATACTTTTCACTTCGGACATTGGGGTTCCCCCATTGTATCAAGAGTGCATCATTGCTCTGCTGGGGAAACTTAAGTGGCACATAGATGTCCTGATCATCCCCATGTAAAATCTGAATTTTCTCACCCCCAAGCACCATGTGTCTATCAGCTTTTATCCCACAAAACCATGCAGTATGTCCATTGGCATTATTAATACAGGCTGTGCTATGTAGCCCTACACACAGGACAATGAAGGGTACATCAGAGGAATGGCCTGGCAGAGGATGAGTCCCTCTTTAGGACATAGAGCACCCCAGCATCCTTTTCTTGGCCTTTACCTCTGTTGTCATCTGTGCCCACCCACTGCTAGCCCCAGACTTTCATCTCATCATGGAAGCAGGAAGCTGAGGCCCTGCTCAGCTTTGGGGTTATACAACAAAGAGGTGGTGAAACCAGGAGAGCATGGGATGGCAGGACAGGTTGGGCTGTGTACAAAACGACACTTGACCACAACAGGTCTCACAGCAGAAGGTTACCAAGTCCTTTTGGGCTCAAAGGAATAGTGCTAACACAACCCCAGAGAGATGGCAAGCCACTAAAACCAGAGGTTTTTCACAAGGGGGGCCTCAGACGACGAGTACTGCCTGTGCTGCACACTTCAGCATTAGACCTGTGAATTACCATCTGAGTATTTTGGTTGTTACTTCTGCTTATGAGTACCCATACTCTTAACAGGGACAGAATAGGTAACAATCTTCGAGAGAAAGTAAAAGGAGTGCTTACAGACGATTCAATTATTCTCCCCAAATTTTCAGTTTAAAACAGATGTAAAGTTCAGCAACTTACTGGAGGTGAAGACCTCTCTTCACATGTGATAGTAAAGTATCTCTTGGGAACTAGGATGGGAAACCCAGGCATGCATTTGTATATTATACATTAACTATATATATTAACAGAGATATCTTCTGCTGTTGTGCCTGAGTCTCTATAATGGTCAGGTATTTCCCTTCAGGAAAAATGGCTTGTGTCACTCATTTGTGGCTTTATCAATTATATTTCAGAAAAAGTTGGAAGACTTTAACACCAGCAGATTACAAAAGCAAGTTCAGCTATAACAACAACTCATGTTCAAAGAAGTGAAAAGGAAATCTCTCTCATGAGCTTCGGTACAACTGGGTATTTCCTCATACAAAGCAACAAAATCGTTCATATGGATGAGAACTGCCAAAGTCCTAAGGTAGGCACATATTCCTTTTGCTCGCTCTGCATTTGATGTAGCATACAGCCCATGGATGTCTTTTTAGAGTAGTTAAGTTTTGTGACCATGTGCTAGTGATTGAGTAAGCACAGTAGGCAAAGTAACAGAAAAGCCTTTAAAAAGAATGATTATTTGGTTCTTTATTCAGATCTTGTGACTAAAAACCAGACGTGGGAACGCTGACCAAAAAAATAGGAAGTGCCAAAACGTCTGTTCCAAAGACCAAAATGATTGCTGAGAGATCATTATTGTCACAACTTTGCAATTGACATTCCCACTTCCGCAGACTTTCTGAGAATGGTTAACCCATAAGTTGAGTATCACAAGTTTGGAAGTAGGCAGTCTGCGTGTGACACACAAGAGCCTTCACATGCCCCCCCGATACGCACTAAAAAATCCAAGCAAATTGTTTTAAGAGCACTGCCAGGAGCGAAGGAAAGGTTGCAGAAGTTCAAGTCACAGTACTTTGTGTTACAATAAAACTTCCAGTCTACATTTTCCACCCTCAGCTGACTGTGCTGAGAGCTAAGCAGGAGATAGTCTCACTGTTGTATTGTCAACATCAACCCCTTAACACACACAGAGGTGCCGCGTACACGCAGACACTGATCTGAAATGCTCTTAAGAGTGCAATAACAAACTGGTTTATATAAAAGGCAAGAAAAGGCTGTGTTTACAGCAGACCAATGATTCTGGCAATGAAAAGTAGTGACTTTGGTGTATGCAACAGCCTTTTTGGTTCCAAGTGGCTTACAGTATTTCTACACAAGAGAGATGTATTATGTACCATGTACCATGTCTATCTCAACCCGTATGCTACTCCAGGGCCACACTGAACCGGTGCATTAAAAAATGGACAGAGACTTCAGTACCCATAAAAACTATATGTATAGAATGTTTCTAAAAAGGAGGACTTATCTAAGGAATTCCCAAGGAGGGGATTTCCAGGATAAAAAAGCAAAGCAGAAGCAGCACAGACCTGAGCAATTCCCCAGAACGCAGCTGCCACAATATTTTATAGTTCTCTTTTGCTGGTACAGTGTTTGGGGTGGGTGTTGCTTTGGGCAGTTTTTTGGTAGGTATGCCAAAAGGCTGAATGGTTTAAATGAGAAAAGCATTTAAAAGTAATCTTTCTTCCATTCTTAGTTAATGTTTTAGACTTTTTAGGTGCAGATGGCAACACCTGTAGATGAGGAATCCTTCTGACTTAAGAGCAATGGTCATGGGAGGCTTGTGAGTTATTGAAGGCCTTTTAAGATCTTTTAAGATCAAATTGTTCTGCCAGAAGAAACATATTCTTTAATGATTACACTGATGAGTTTTGTTTTCCATTAATGTAAGTACTGTTTTAGAAATCACAGTTTGAGAGGTTCCAACTAGAAATGTGAGCTGTTACACACAGCTAGCAAAGTTTCCTTTCTGTGCAGGTGTCCCGTTTCCCCTCAGATGCTAGTGAATTTGTCCTGGTGTTTGCTAAGAATAAGGGAATGTGCTAAAATGGTGTTTATACAGTTACCCCTTTTTTAAAAAACAAAACAAAACTAGTAACTAGTTCACGTGTGGCAGTTAGCTTTGACTGTATAAAGTATTTAAGAAACTAGAAATCAGAGTATTTTGCCTGCTTTGGTCTCTTAAGGAGGAGTACTTCCCTAGGAATCCTACATCCGTATGGATCTAATATTTCTGAAAGCATTATCCATCATGTTATTTAGGCACCACCAGTCCTGAGCTGGTGTTTATAGTTAAATAAATCAAGCTGCAAACAGGTTTGCACAGCCTTTTTTCTACTTTGGGCATCTGCACGCAATGACTCTTTTTGGGTGCCACCCTGGCACGGGGCAAAAGTAGAATTTTCAGGTGATTTTCCCTGTCTCTAAAAATTCATTAAAGGAAAAATAGTGAACAGACGTTTAAAAACCAATAAATTGATGACATGAATGTTTTCAAATCAAGCATTTGAAAACTACTCATTGTATTACATCCATTCAGGGCTACTTGCAACTCCTATGACCTGCAGGCTGAAGGTCAGCTCTTCTCTCAGATCTGTGACAAGCAGCAGAGAACTGGGTCACATCCATGTTTTGACAAAATTTTTTCTGCTATGCAGCCATGGCCCTGAAATAAAACTGCTTGGAGGTTTCTGCTAAAGATATTAAACTCTTAGTATGCAGAGGCGATGATCACTTACATCACTGGATATTGCTGCATGGAGTAAGAGTTGGCCCCTACAACAGAGAAATGGACACACACACTAGTAACATCCACAGCTCATTTCCTTGGCAAGCCAGGTTAGCATCCTCATTTGGTGCAAGCACTAGGCAGCATTCAGAAAGGGAAAAACAAAAGGGCCCATCTGTTGATTAATACAAATACATTTTAAAAGCAGCTTTCATTAGCTAGAGCTACTGCCACTTCTGTGTAGTAGATGAGGTAGTGATTCTGCAGAAAAAACAAAGTGTAATTCTAAACTGTATCATAAATCATTGTATTAGGTACCCAGATTCAGCCTGCATTTTAATACAGATATATAAAACTGCAAACCATAGCCATAGTATCACATACTTAAGAGGAATACCTTTCTGTTTTTTCACTAGAAGTTGTTTGTTTCATCTGTAGCAGACTTTTTATGTACAGGTAAGAGCCTTTAGGCAAAGAAGTGCCCTTCCATTGCCTCATAACATTTCCTTTACCTCCAGTGAGATGCAAAATGTTAAACAACACCATACCCACTAGTAATATTTTTGTTGCCATGATAATTTTGACATTATGTGGCAGTGGTGACCAAACACCAAAAGTTTCTAAGCGAGAATCTGTGTCAGTGTATACATCATGGCATGATCTTTAATTACAGTTACAGCTGTATCACTTTAAAAGTGTTGGGCAATTTGGCTTTCCATCCACAAGTGACTAATTTTTAGAAATTATCAATTTTCAGTACTCTGGAGATGACGTTTTTGAAATCCAAAGTTTTTGTAGTTTTAATGATTCCAAAACTGCCACTAACAAGTGCAAATTTTACAGAATAAATATTTAATGCACAAGACATTATAAACACAAAAAACTCCAATGCATTCTTATATATGCTCATCACCAAAATAAAAGATGATAGTACCAAATGAAAGATTTGACAGGCTGGGCCCTTCTAGGCCAAGAAAGGTTAAAAAGTATCCAGTGCTTGCAAGCCTCAGTTTGCTTGGCTGCTGTAACTGACATCATTCTGTCTGTTGCAAATGTAATCCCATCAGAAGCACTCTCAAGAGCAAAAAAGCGCTTATTGATATAAATAATAACCTTGTTAATAACCTTGCTCAAGAATTGATACTTACTCCTCAAAGCTGCACATAAAATCTGTGTGTGGTACACTCATGGTGAAATTTCATCCTCTTGGGTGAATCCAGCAGGATGCAAACTATCGGCAGTTATCGTTGCGAGAAACTCCAAGCTTGCTTTTGAGTTAGTTTGCCTGCCAAAGCAGGAACATCTCACTTTAAACATCCTTCATCATTGCTGGCTGACAAGATCTTCCTTCCCAGCAAACAGCAGCTGTCCCTGTGTACTGATTGTAGTGTAAGGGGATAAGAAAACAAATTCAAACACTGATACTTGCCACAGAAGTTGCATAGTATCATAGAGCAATGGTTTGGGTTGGAAGGGACCTTAAAGCTCATCTAGTTCCAGACCCCTGCCACAGGCAGGGACACCTCCCAGTAGACCAAGTTGCTCAAAGTCCTGTCCAACCTGGCCTTGAACAGGATGGGGCATCCACAGTTTCTCTGGCCAACCCATTCCAACATCAACCTTAGTGACACATACTTCCTGAGAAGGAACTGGAGCATCTGAGTGTCAGACAAACACCTTACAGTCTGGGTCCTTTTATTTTCAGTGGAAGAGGTGGGCACTTAGCTTTTTCTTTTTCCAAGTGCAAATCCTTTCCTCTACAGATCCGATCGTTTTCCTTCATCAGTTCTACCCAGATGGGCAGTCTGCTTTGCGCTTTCTCCTGGTGCAATCTGAGGTTATTTGTTGTGCTTAGTACTGATGGTGAGACCAAATCGACCAGAGCCTTGGGGTGGAACTGCTCCACATATCTCTTATCTCTGAAGTGAGCAAACCAAAAGATACCATCAGCCTCCAGCTTTTAAAGCAGGATTGATTAGAATTCTGCATAAAATATTGGTGCAAAGTAACTTGTCAAGTAGAGAAATGTTATTACATGAATGACGTAAATTCTGAGACAAGTATTTAATCAGTCTGTCTTCTAGAGAAGGTCCCTCCCTCAGGGCTGCTGCCTGTCTCATCCTGCCCCTCTCTCCACCTGCTCAGGCTCACAGCCTTTGGGGCAGTGGCAGGCTACCCTCCCTTTTTAACAGAACATACATAGGAAACACAGGCTGCCCTGAACTGCCCCAAACTGTAACCACACAAGCCAGACAACAAAGGCTATGAGAAGCAATATGTTCCTCATCTCCCAGTGACAGCTTACTACTAGCTGGCATTTTATAAACAAGAACTGTCTTCTCTACACTGTAAATGTTCCCCATCTCCCAGTGACAGCTTACTACTAGCTGGCATTTTATAAACAAGAACTGTCTTCTCTGCACTGTAAATGTTCCCAAGGCTGGATGCATGGAGGGCTGAAAGCAACATTTCCAACCTTGAACCTCCTCTTCCCCCTGCAGTGCTCTGAGCTCACTAGGGCCTTGCTTCAGCAAACACTAATCTGCTGCAGTGAAAGTCCAAGCTGCCAGAAGGAGGACAAGAAACCTCACTAACAGACCTGGCCAGCCTGTACAGGCTTTGCCAAACTCCTGAATAAGCACATCTCTGCGTGACTGCTCAGTGCCATATGCGTATTCTTCCAAACAGCTCAAAACATTGCTTGGTTTTGCACCAAGCATGGCATTAGGATGCTTCCCTGACTTCAAGGCAGACCAATGAAGGACATGCTCAGCACACTGAATTCTTTCATACATCAGATTGCTTATCTGTAGGTATCTCTTGTTCAGCTTCCAATTTCTTACTCAGTGCAAGACTCAGATAAGCCTTTCCACTCATCATTATTGCTATTGAAAAGTTAAGTCTTTAGGTCGTATCAGCCCCACTGACTGCTTGCCATCTGACTTAACTTGGTCACTGACATGGGCTTTAAATCCACAATGTGTCTGCAGTCTGTAGCCCAGTATTTAAGCTAGCATATTGGTGTTTTAACAACCAAGAATGCACTGGGAGGAAATTCCATTCTTATTTAGTACGTGTGCACATTTGTAATGACAAATTCTGCTTTAACAAGTAACAAATAATCTAAAGCCTTTTAATCATCTGAAGGGGGCCTATAGGGATTCTTGGGAGGGACCCTTCATTAGGAACTGTAGTGATAGGACAAGGGGTAATGGGTTCAAACTTAAACAGGGGAAGTTTAGACTGGATATAAGGAGACAAGGGGTAACAGGTTCAAACCTAAACAGGGGAAGCTTAGATTGGATATAAGAAGGAAGTTCTTTACTGTGAGGGTGGTGAAGCACTGAAATGGGTTGCCCAAGGAAGTTGTGAATGCTCCATCCCTGGTGGTGTTCAAGGCCAGGTTGGACAGAACCTTGGGTGACATGGTTTAGTGCAAGGAGCCCCTGCCATGAGGAGGGCTGGAACTTGATGATCTTAACGTCCTTTCCAACCCTAACTATTCTATGTACAAATCAGAAGGGTTATGACAGAGAATCTCTGTACTGAAGAATAAGGCAATAGTGGTGAATTATCCCAGAGATGAATAAGCCTGATTTACTATATTTGAGTATGGACAACTTCTCCTGAATGTCTTCCACATCATATACTGTACAGGTCAGAAAGAGACCTGAAATGAAGAGAGAGCTGAAATGAGCTAAATGAGCAAAAGAGCTGAAATGAAAGCTAAACAGTAACTGTAAATTGGGCATTTCCTGACTTGTGCACAGCGAGCCAGAAATATTCTTCTAACCATTTTGGCATGTGAATTTATTAATTTAGCTTGACATCCTGCATTTAAGTAAGACAAAAAGTAATTGACCAAGTTCATGACTTGGCCTCAAGTTCTCAGCATATATCTGTACTCTGTCTGCATGAGTCTGTAGTCTTACAAGAATGAAAGTAGTCTCATGCATTTGATCTGTGCTGGGATACTGAGGTGAGCAGGCATGTGTGCTTGTGTGCAATGGCATCTGGCTGACCACGTAGGCCTCTCTGGGAAGGGAGTGACTTTAATAAGCTTTTTGATCAGCAAAAACCTGAGCAATGATGTAGCTAGTTGCTATGTGGAAGTGTCCTGCCAATGATTCAGGGCTGTCAGGGTGCAGGAGGTACATCAAAGTATTCTGCATTCCTGGGTGGGGATGAGCAGCACGAATGGGGAGGAAGGGTCTTTTGTAAGCATCAACAAAGTATTGACAAAGGAGAACATACTCCAGAGGCATTGCCTCACTCCAAGTGTCCCTCTAATCCCTCCAGATATGACAGCAGAAAAGGCAGGTTGATGAGGCATCCTCAGAAGACAGCTTTTTGTCTCCATCTTTGTCTCCCCCCTCTGGGACCAAGAGGATCAAAATATATGTCAGAGTCTTCCAAAGCTTAGTACAGAGCACTGGCCCCAAACCTCTAAGAATGTGAAGCATGAAGCATGGGTTTAACACAAAGGAACAAACTGAAAAAGAGACAGGTACCTGAAAACTGTAAGAGGCTACTGACATGCTGTAATGTTTGTGTCCTTATACCAGCTGGTGGGAAGCATGTCAAAAATATGCTGGGGCATGTTGGTGAGGTTGTATGGGAGCCTGTCAAAGTGAGATGCAAGTGATTAAAGTGAGATGGTTTGGAGGACCATTCTCAAACATGGTCTGCATCTGTGTGTTTTCTGTAAGGCGCAGAAATAGTTCAGTGAACTATTCTTTCAAGTATGCCTCGGTTTGCCACCAGATGGACCTATGTGGTTGGCTGCAGATAGGGATGCCACTATTCTAGCACGTATGCAGCATGAGCCATCAAAGAACCAGAACCCTGGAGTAAAACAAGGAGCAAAACACGCTAGTATAAGGAGCAGTTTGTTGTTCAGGGAACAACAGCTTGTTGCTTTCCACAATGCATAATTAGTGGGAACACGACTTCACTGATACAACTGAGCCGTGGGTGAGCGTCACAGAAAAAGCTCAAGTGAGTAAAACAGGTGATACTGATAAAACAACCCCCAGCCTATACAGATTGTGGCTCCATTACTTAGCCACAAGGCTGCAGAGTCTGTTTTACTTGAAAATATGAGACAGCTCAGGCAGCAAGACTCTGACCGAACATACCTTATTTTCTCTGTAATGGTATGAAGGATCAGATGTATCCTTCAAATATAAGTCCTTCCTGGGGTGGGGAAGAGTAAATCACTGGTCACTCATGAAACTTTTATTTCTGGATTTGTAGAAATAACCTCGCCAAAGTAAAACAAGTCTCATAAGAGAGAAAAGGAAGGAGAAAAACATAACTTAGAGCAAAGAGGTGGTGCATGTGATGGTGTAAAAGGAGAGGAGGAATGTGTGTGTCTGAAAACGACTTGGAAAATTACTTAATAGAAGAATCCTTTTCCTAGAAAAAGTGGACACCATACAGAATTTGAGTAAAGACTGTGTCTTTTGTGAAAAAGCCATATTTATAAAAATAATACACTAGGGCATATCATATTTATAGCACTGTGTTGGATAATCATCTGTCTTTGCTTTTTATTGTATATACTGATAAGTAGGGGAGATTCACCTGGTAACTGATAGCGTAATCAATATCTGAAAGTCCATCAAGCAACATAGAAATCCCAAGTTGAAATTTTATAGTAACTTTTTCCCCAAATGTCTGAATAAAGGTGCTTGGTGAGACTCTGGGTATATGTAGGAGTGTATTTTCAAACAATCATTTCTGGAAAGTTGGTTGGAGACCTGGGAAGCTTGGCTGGAGACACATAACAGCTATTCATGCTGTTAATGCAGAGAATATCGCAGATTCATGAGGAAACCCTGGAGCAAAACAGTTAATAATATCGTGTAAACATTTTCCATACAGAGGTCACATATGACTGACACACAGCACTACCGATTTGATAAAACACTTTTGTAGACTAAAACAACATAAGCCAGGCTGTCACTCATTTGAGCCTTAGCCTCAAGGCTTATTTAAGATATAGAAATGAAAACGAAGTGTGTTTTACTGATACTCTCTCCTGTTTCTCTTCCACTGGTGCTGGAAGGACTGGTAGGAGTTCAGTACATGTTGGAGGAAATTGTGGTACCTATTGGTGAATGACACTGCTATTTGTACTCTGCGCCCTACATGACCCAATCAATTCTCTGTTGCAATAAACATCATTGCCTGACTAAAGAATTTAACCTTAGAAATACTGAACCCAAAACAAATGTCATTTGACCTAGATTGGACATTTTTTGTTTGTTTTTTCATTAAAATTGTTCATAAGATTCCATTTCCTGCGGCAAACCAAGAGCAATAGAAGCAGAGATATGTAACTAAACATAATCCTTGATGATCTTTTATCAAAACACCAGTGCTCAGCTGCTGCCACACATCTTAATTATGCTGCTCTACCCATTCTAATATGACGCTCTAAACATTCAAATAAACAATTTTAACCAGGAATTCATAAATATCAAACCTTACTCAAAAAGCCTACCTTCTATGTTTATCTCTATTGTATTACTATATATTAGGCACTCTACTCCAGCTCAGGATTTTAAAATGATGGGTTTGTGCCCAAATGTAGAGTTTTGATAGATATGACAGCAGACTATTCCTGTGTCTTCATGTCCCTTTTATAAAAAACACCTGCTCCTAGAAAGAAATACATGGTGCTATTGCAGTTGGCTATCTAGATGAAGAGTTTCCTTACTGTGTCTGCTGCAATCAGCTCAGGATGCTTTTGCTCATTCAACCTTATGTCTAAGATAAGAACAAACTATTACAAAACTGGAGGTAGGCAGAGACTAAAACAAGGGTATTTTTCTCCATCCTTGCTAATGCACGTAACTAGAAAGGTTTGGGAATCCTCCCCTTAATATCAGTTTGCTGACTAGCTGCCTAACCTACTACTGTGAAGGAAACCATAGATCTGGGTGACTGATCTGACAGCAAAATAAGCATTTTGTCAATGTACTCCAGCAGTCTGAGGGACCATAAGCAAAAAAGAGACACTTAGATATGTTCTAGAAGGCCAGATGGGTGTCAAAACATCCCTAGGGAGAATGAAAGGTTTCATAAAATCTATCAGAAGATGACAGTGTAGCTGGGTAGTGCAAAGGATGATACTTCCCTGAGTCTAATTTTGGATTAACAGCAGTACTCCCAGCTCTGCAAGAGGGATGGACAAGGACTTTCTAAACTGAAAAAGGGGATCAATGCCTACACCAGAAAAAGACTGTAAACTTTATAAGGTTGCTGTAAGTTGAGTCAACTCCCTCAGCAAGGTTTTGTCATCCCCTACCAGTGGAGGGAATCCCATCAAAGGACTGAAAGAAATATGCTGAACCTATGCCAATTAGTGAAAATATTACATTACACTGATGCATAGAAGATATGTACCATAACTGATTAAGAAAAATTTTCCTGCTTTACTGAGAACTTATGCAGAAAGTTCCACTGTGTTATCCATCAAGAGGCTGTTTATTCCATCCAAATACAGTGTTTTATTGTATGTTTCAATCTGTGCTAGTTGTCTCACCACCTGTTGCATTAAACCCTGAAGACTTTCATAATTTATTTAATGAAAATTAAGACCAAAGAGCAAGAGGGCTTCATTGTAGGGCTCACTGGCTCTCAGAGAGAAACATCAGAAAAAAAACACTTGAGAATTGAGAAAACCAAGGTGTTTTGAAAAAGAGGGGTACATTTGTTGATGCCAGTTACTGAAAGAGAAAGGCTAGCTGCAAAACCTTCCTTTACAGATGTAATGTTTTATTTTAGCACACACAGTATATTGGTGTTAGGGTGGCTCTGATGGTCAAAGAACATTAGAATGACAAGATCTGTAATCACTATTCCTTATTAGACCAACCCATATTTGGAAAAAAGGTTAGGAGTTTGGACAGAGAGGCTCTTGTATACCTAAAAGCTTGTCTTCAATTTCTATTACATGATAATGTTTGGGATATACATTATGAAAAATGCAACAATGCAGTTTCTTCAATGTTAGGCTATTTGGAATCTGTATTTGAAGAGTCTCAGGCAAAATTAGAAAGAGGTCTTTTTTGCCAACCTCATCACTGTTACAAACACTGTGATTAACTCTGGGTTGTTGGTTCATTTTGATCTTGAGGGTAAATTCAAATGAGTGGCATGTGTTCAATTTGGATCAAGACTTGACATCATTGAGAAGATTTGTTATGAAAATGTATTAGCCTTCACTTTAATCTTTGGCATGCATGATACAATTATATTTGTACTGTACATACAGCTGTGCAATTTTGAGTGGGGACTTTCTCTTAAGAAGATAGAATCCCATGGTCATAACTTTATATATTGGTGACTCCCCCTAGAGTCAACAAATCTGATTTCAGGGACTAATGACTTCAGGACAAAGAAGACATTAAGAACATTGATTGTGTTTAGTTACAATCTGCACTGAATTTCAATATATTTTTATTAGTACTAATGTTAAACATAGCTACAACAACAAGCTTTGTTCTGCAGATTTCTGTTTAGTAATGCACAGAAAAAGCCACTACAGAAATCATTATTCATTTTAGACTGGCTGTAAAATGGCTATATATGGTTGCTCAAATATAATTATTAATAAGGAATCATTGATAATAAGGGGTTTTCCTAATAATGTCTATCAAGAACCAGCTGTCAAGATAATATTCCTCAATATTTCCATGTCAACCCTGAAGGAAAATACAGGTGGGTTATCACTGTGTAGGGAGTGCAAAGATCAATCAGTAGTGAAAAGGAATGGTCATTTACACAGCAGGGACCATTGCTCAGTCAGATGGTGGCACATGGGCAAGGAGAAAAGGGTTATGTATAAACTTTGAATGTTTTTTCTGGCTCTGGGTTTGTATGTATTTTTTACATAGCATGTCTGTTAGCATGTCTGGCTGGTTTGAGCTTTCCCAAGCAGAAGACAGGGAGAGGATTCTTGCTGCAGCGATCGCCATCGTGGTCAGCCTAGAGGAATTGCATAGGCAAAAGGGGAAATGGTGGCAGCTTCAGGAGTGGCCCTGGGTATGCACAGAAGGGACAGGCTGGACAAAAAAGACTGCTGCTGAGGATGTGAACCACTGCTGCCCTTTCTTCTTCTCTATTGTCACTCCCATCTCAACCTCAAGGCCAGATATTTCTGAAAGGTCTAAATCAGTTACATATTTCCTCATTGCTGGACTCTAATCTCATAGAAGGCAGAAGAGGACAGAGATTATTTCTGGCTTATAGTAAGAACTCAGGAAGTCTCATAAACAGGGCAGAGCTATCAGTAATAAAGGATGGCAAAACAACAAAACTCAAGTGCACTTTGAAAGAATAATAAGCCTGTCAAATCCTTAGCTTGTGATATATTATATTGTGACTATACCATAATGATTCAAACTGTTAAAAATATATCTAATTAAACTACACAAAGTTGTACTAATGAATACATTTTTCTAAGCAAAAAAACTCCTCAAACAAACCCCTTCAAAAAAACCCTTTCAATAAAAAACCAAAACTAACCAAAACAGAAAACAAACACAAACCAAAAACTTGCAATATTCTTAAGGATGAGTTGTAAGGGGTTTTACCCAAATTCTGTACAATATTTTGGAAAAAAAGAAATGAAGTTGACTTTTACTCGTGCAAAAAATAGAATTCTACATAGTTTTACAGAAAAAGAAGCCTATAAACAAGCAGAAGTTCAAATTTAAAAGAAATAGTCTAAGGCAGTAGTGAAAGTAGATACACTGTAATTTTTTATTTGTTTTTGTTGTTAATCAGAAAAGAACTTCACTTCACACAAAGTCATTTGGAATCAGGGAGTGAGGCTCTAAGGAGCAATTGAAGTCAAGTATGCTTCACTAGGAGTAATTAACAGCATTGGAGCAGTAGTACCCTGCTGCAGCGAAACAGGATTAAGCAGGATGAAGGAACTCATTACACTGAGAAAGATTCCATTTTCTTTTAATGATGATGTAATCTGCAGTAGCTTCAATGGCTTTAATATAGTCACTCATGTTAGACAATAGTAGAGAACAGAATTTACGCCATTGTCCTTTATCAGAATTCACATCTCATGAACATTAATCCAAATACTCATTTTGAAAACCACTAATACTGAATAAGCAGTAACTGCCTGCATAGAAGTTTTTGTGCATGCGACTATTCCATACCATTTTTTCCAATGTATAAATGGAAGCTACAATCCACAGAAAGAAGGTGTCCTTTAGTCACTTATTTACATTTCTTATTAAACAAATCCCAATGCTAGACAACTACTTATTTCTAAGAAAACTGAAGGTCCATATCCAATGGAAATATGTTTGCTAACAGACCACATGGAACAGGATAAACATGTAATTATGCCTTTTTGAAACTCCAAGAGGATCAGCTAAGCTGTAATTTGTCATGTTATTCTGGTTTTTAATACCTCACAGTAAACTGTCTACTTACTAAATTCATGTTGGCTCTCATGTTAGAAGCATTTTTGCTTTTGAGCAATATAAGACAAAAAATTATTTTCTCCCTAGAAATTAAGGAGTGGGAGTTTTTCTAGGGAACCCACACTTCTTTGCAAAAAGCCCCACCACTTTACAAAACAGGGCAGGTGACTAGTTTTGTTTGCCAACAGACTAAAGTATTTCCATTTGCTTTCAGCCATTCAGAATTTATCTCAGGAAATTCTTTTATAAGAGATTGAAATAGAAATGATAGAACTGTTTATTAAGGAACATATAACCTATAACTGATTTACTCCCCTTAGTTTGAATAATACTTTCCTTTATCTAAAATGCATAAGCATATTTACATCTGCAGTTCGTTTGGGCACAAAAGTACACTAAAGCGTCTCTCTGAAAAGGAGCTGATTTCTGCCCACATTGTTTACTGTCTTCTCATCCTTCTTCAAATATTAAATCACTATCACAATCAATTTCAAACTATTAAGTTATAGGCTTCAGTATTCTTGATGGATTGTTAGGTCATCCTGCTCAAAAGTGACACACAAAACCAAAAAACCAAAAGGACATGATAAGTGAAGTGTTGCGATATATTATTCAAATATGTTGATGGAAAATGTGCTAAGTTATCAACTTTCATTAGGTTTGTGAAGTTTGTAATCACTGCTGACATGTAAAGTCAAAGAAAGCTTTAAAGAAGATTCATTTAGATTATATATACTAGTTTCCTGGAACTGTGGCAACATTGTTGGAATAATTATTGATTTAACAGATTTTTGAAGTTTCACATTCAGCACATGAAAGCCCTGATTTCACCATAATGCAGAACTGATTTTTTACAAAAGGCAAACTCCTAGTAATTGTGAGTCCTCCCATCGGGTGCCCTGCTTGCACCCTACCTGAAAAAGAAGATGCATGAATGTCATTTGGGGAAAGAAGAATGATGTCTCTGTGTTACCTGCCCTCTAACTCCATCTTCCTATCTTTGTGGATTCTGGTTCATACATACTTGTGCAGAAGATGATTTGGGTTACACTATCAAAACAATGAAGAACTAATAGAAAGAAAACACACACACACACAAAACCCCACATCAGCTCTGTCCAGAGTTCTTAGTAGAACACTTATGTCTTGACTAGATGGCACAGTTCAGAGCTCTGACTGCACAAGCACGGTCAGAGAGCACTGGGTCCAATATAGATGAGAGATGCATCCACACAGCATGCATAGAAGTACTGGACCTAGCAGAAAAGCAAGTTGTTAAGTGTTAGAGCTGACAAAAACCTGGAAGACCTGTTATTTGGGGGGTACAGATTGTTATAAACAAACGACTGAAATCCAATTAACTCAAACTGAACTGAGAGCAGAAAAAATTTCAGAATAAATTCATACAGTGGATAGTAAGAATCACAAGGCCACCTTTCCTTTTCAATAAAGAAATGCGGAGGAAGTATTGCACTATCATTTGCAGTGCATAATTTGGAGACTGTTCAAAGGTTTGAAAAATATTCAAGAACTGCAAAAAATGCTTTTAAGAGTGAGAGAGACACTTTAAGACTTCAATTGCTTTAATCTATCAAAGAAAAGACTGAGAGGAGAAATGATTACACTGTATAATTATCTCCATGAGGGAAAAATACTATTACAGATATTATGTAGCTTTTCAAACCAGCACTGAAAAGTGCAACAAGAACTAAAGGCTGAAAGCTAAAGCCTGACATACTCACATTATTAAACAGGCAGAATATTTTGATAGGGAGGATAGTTTACCTCTGAAACATGGTAGTAGAGGAAGTAGGAGATTATATATCTCTCATGGTCTTCAAATTAACTGTCCTGCACTAAAACATGAAGGAATTGCAGCTTCTTAATGAAGCAATTATAAAGCAAATGTTAACTGGTATAAAACAGGCTTCATCTTGTAATCTCATTCTGGGAAATGACCAGACTATTTCAGGTGAAAATCAAACATGCACACAGAATCAGCTCGAAGGAGGCTCCTTAAAAGGGAAATTTTGCAAGGCTGTAGAAAAATTAAATTAAGTCTTAATTAGAAGAAGTAGAACCAGCTCATTCTTTCCAAACAACCGTTGGTTTTTACTGGTCTTCTGTACAGAAGGTCAAGCAGAAACAATTTCTATAGCCCAGAGTACTAAGCAAAATTATTGACGGCATCTAGTCATTGCTAAAGTGATCGCTTTCAAATATACACAAAATCACTGTAGCTTCACAACCGTATTTCTATGTATTTCAAAGACTCTTGATTGATATTTCAAATAAAAGTAAGATTTTAGATTCAGAAAAAAAATTTTATTCTTTATAAGGACACAAATCTTTTCAAAATGCAAGGTAACATTAGGACAATTATCTAGTGTATTAATTAAAGCAGAAACAACCTGAAATATAATGCAACTATAGGGACAGAGAGGGTATTTTTAATAGTGAAAATACAGCCGGTTTTGAGAGCTTGAAAGTTTTTTAAAACATTTTTTTCCAGATTTTTTCATCAGTGTGTGGTACTAGGGGTAAAGAGCATTGTAGCCTTCAACTGTAAAATACACAGATAGTTCTGCACCAAAGCCAGACATACCCACATGCATATACTAATGTGCACTCATACAAATGGATAGGATGCAAGTAACAGAGTTTGGCTTCATGTTTGCAAATTACATTTTTTCTTCCCCTCCCTTCCCAAAAATTCAGCTGTTGTAATGTAAGCCTTATTAGATTTTCTACTTATTATTAACCTGGAGGCCCTCCAGCCTCCTCCCTACTCTCTTTCTTATTCGTTTTTAAACTTCTGACCCAATGCAATCTGCCTGCAGGGGCAAATACAGTTATCTCCTTCTAAATTAAAATTGTAACTCATTTGGTACAGTTTACACAAAGCCTCAGCTTTGACACATGCAATTACTATGAACATAGGAGGAACATGATTGCTGAGAGCCACCAGAAATAGAGTTTAATCAGAAAACATGGAGTTGTTCCAAGAGATTTATAATTTCACCACTTGCTATTCTTTCATGTTCCTGAGTGTTCAGATAATTAGATACACTGGTTTTTTTCTTCCCAAGAGGCCAGGGAAAGCAAAATTCCTACTTTTACATTAACAAGATGAAATTATATTACATACAATCTATAACATTTTTGTTGAGATGACAAATTCATACAACATTAATTTTAGTACTTACAAAATGTTACAAATAATTTGTTCTGTAGTATCGGTATGTATCGCATTGTGTAGACTTACGTGAATTAATTACCCATTCAGAGGGATTGCCCAGTCTGACAGCTCTTACTCACACAAGAACACCTAGATAGCCTATCTATGTTAAATGCAGCTTTTTAATATGTCTTTAAAAAGTAAGGTTCACATTTTGTGCCCCTATTAAGGAATGAGCCTTGGTGTAGTGGATCAGACTGCAGAGCTTAAGAAAATTGAGATGTTATGAAGCCAGATTCATAGTCCAGCCTGATCTCTGTGCCTCAAGCTCATCTCTGAAAAGGGAATTTTTAGGGTATTTGATGAAGTTCGGTGAAACACAGAGTTGAATCAACCAAGAGACATCACTCACTGTAATTAGAAAGGAAGATGCAGGCTTCAACTACATGCTGCCTTGCATGATGGCATTGCATTCTTCTGAGGATACAGTTATTTACAAATAAAAGCATCTGAACAGTACATATAAATGGACATGCAGCATTGCAGGGTTTTGTAGTCTTTTTACTGGGGTCTGAATGCATTCATTTTAATTATACTTTAATATCAAGTTTCCCAGGCTGATGGATGGGCCCATGCGAGGACTGTGGGTCAAATAAGGAGTAAGGTTACAGAAAAGGGTTTCACAAAATACTCTGTGCAAAGAAAATGCATGGCTGATGATGTGCTCCGTAGTACAAATGTGATTGTAGAGCTCTGGTTGCTTTTTCAAGAGGCCACCTGCTTTCTATTTCTCCTTTTATGTTAGCCATTAATTTTGCTGCCACAGGCACAATTCATACTTACAAGATTGGAGACTCAGACAGGAGCAGCTGCTGTTTCAAATGGCACTACTCCATTCCCAAGACAGCCAACTCAGCTGCAACAACATCAGTGACCTGGATACACCAAATTCACCAAACATAGACTTTCCCTACTCTTTTCTGCTGCGTACATAACAGCAAGGCAAATCCATAAGGCTGGAAGGAAACAATTTTCAAGTAAGACAAAATTATGGAAAGAAAGAGTCTGGAAAAGCAACAAAGAGAAATAAGGGGGGGAAAGAAGGAGGGGAAAAAAGGGGATTGCATAAATATTGGTGCTGAGGTTGCCAGTCTGTCTCAAGCAAACTGTTTGGTCTGTAAGCTTTTCTGGGTTAATAGAAACCTAATTTAGGCAACAGTAGTAGTTACCAAATTTATAAAGAGATGGAAAAATAGCGACTTGCAATACCATCATATTTGTTTAAGTCTGGGATGGTTCAGTCCAGCAGCAAAGGCAGATTTATTTTATTTGCCCCAGGAATACGATGCTCTAAGCCATTGGCATGCACTGCCCTTCTGGCAGCCTACACCCAGCCATGTCCCTGGGACCCCACACTCAGAAGATTCCGCAGTAGGAAGCCAAAGCACCTGCAGAGCCATCTAGGACTAAGGGAGTTTATGAGGTGAGCCCACATGGGCAACATGTATTTTTGCTGTTTGGTTTTGTTTTTTCCCCAAACCCATTTGGTTCCGTCTCAGCCCATTCTGGGAAAATCCAGTCCAGGGACCCCTGGGCCACATTTCCAGAACTGGAAACGCAGGTAGTGCAGTCCAAAGCAGCCTGCTGCCTATTACAGGCACAGCTCTTGAACTGCACTGATGATGGTACAAGGATACAAGCAGACAGCAGCCTATGGCCAGAAGGAGGGTCAGAGAAGCGGTAGGGGAGAGAAAAGGACCACAGCATCCCTGAGCAGTCTCCCTTATGTTGCAGTGGAAACACTGCTTGAATCAGTTATTTCATGTTTCCCCATGCACCAGGGAATGTTGAAGCTTGGAAGCACTCCTCCAGTAACATACAGAGACAGCAAGGGCTCACAGTGAGTGATTTTGCAATATTCTGGAAGGAGAAGAGACTGGCTGTTCCCTGTCTCATCCAGTACAAGCAGAAAAAGCCATCAAATTAATTTAGTAGCAGCCACGTTGAAAACAAACTAAAGAAAGTGGCTCACCACACAGCAGATGAGAAACTGAGAGCAGAGAAACTCTCCGCCCAAAAGCCTGTGGCTGCAAGAAGTCTGGTACAGCTCAAATGGGGGCTTCAGGAGCACTTAAAAGATCCTGAGTGTTGTAAAAAAGACCACAGCAGACTCAAGAAATACCCTCAGCCACAAAACTTTTAAAAGGGGAATATTTTACAAATTTGCTTTTATTGTTCCCAAGCCATCTGTCTTTGGACACTGTTAAAGACAGGATAATGGATTAGTTGGCCCCTGATCTAAGTTGTGCCACTCCAGCCACTCCTCTCCCTTTAGACTGATAAATCCTACCAGCCTCCAGTCAGCAGCAGCTGGGAGATTTCCAGGGCTGCAGCTAAACTGCTGTGCTCAACAACCACATTAGGCCTATCCTCCAAAAATATGCCTAATCCTGCTTCTTTTAACCTGTTTCTGAACTCCACAACATCTTGCAACAATGAATTCTAAACTTGGATTATAAATTGTTTATAAGGGCACTTCTCCTTTGTTATTTTAAATATGCCACTTGGCACTTCATTGAAAGTGCTCTACTAGCCACATTATGAGAAAAATAGTAAAAATATGATCTTTATCATATTCTTTCTCATACACTCATACAGCTTTTTCTAGCCTGAAGCAGTTCATGTATTTATTTATGTTTACTTCTAACTCAACACAAAATTATTCTTTTAAAATGTTAGAAAATACATATCTTAGGAGGTAGCTTTGAGAGTTTAATGTCAAACTCTACTACAAAAGAAACATAGGCATGTAAAGGATAAACATTTCTACAAACTATTTGCAATTCCTATTATGGTCTTCTGTTGCGCTGATTTTTTTATTGAATACAGATTCTACATTTGTACCGGACTCTCCTGCACCCCTTTGTCCTTAGACACATAAATTGAGCCTAAGGGAGTTTATTAGGACACTGAGTACCATAATATGAATGTCAAAATTCCAAATGTTAAGTATAGCAGTGGGAAACCCACCATACTTAAAAAGAAAGGATTGTGTAAAGGGATATGCTGTATTTTTACGATGGCAATGAAGATTGATAGCAACAGTGGCTAGACAGGAATGAGGATAGAATAAAAACACTTTTGTAATTCATTTGATTTGTGATGCTAGACTCCTGTGTTTGTAAATGGAGATAAAAGCAAATGCATACACTTCCAGCGTAAAGACAAAATCTCTGTCGCCCTCCAGAAACAGTTTGAATTATTCGCTGGACTAGCACAGGCTTCCACTAGATGGTGCTCCTAGCTTTAGAAAAGCCACCAACAGATTAACCCGCGCCACTGGAAGGGGAGGAACAAGTTGTAGGCTGGCGAACAAGTAAACGTGAAGCGGCTCCTGGCGGATCTCAATTCACCTTCCTAATTTTGATCTTTCCCTCACGTCTCCTAAGAAGTCACATGCATTTGACAGGCAAACACAAAAAAATACCCCAAGCATTTTCCTAAATAATGCTACACACACAGACACACACTTTTCCTATTCCAATGGCAGACACTATAGTGTAGATTGAACCCCTCCAGAAGACATTATTTTTTTTTACTTCTTGAGTAACACCTGCTGATACCTTCCCTTGTACTCTCCTACCTCTGAGTAGCAGAGGAGCTTTATTAGTCCGTTCTGGGCAGCAAGATGTGTAAGAAGAAAGGGACAGACAGAGCTGCTAGAAGGTTGAGCTGCAGACGTCCCTTCTGTGAAACTGTGACTGATAGAGGCTGGCTGCTTTGCCCTGCCAAGTCAAGCCTTGACTCTGCTACAGACTGCAAGCCTGTGCTCCTCCTAATACAATGTCTTTAAAGGGAAGCATCATGGACATTGAGTGCTCAGAACATCGACCAAAATAAATATAGCTACACAGCCTCTCCCACGTTTATAGAATCATAGAACAGTTAGGGTTGGAAAGGATGTTAAGATCATCTAGTTCCAACCCCCCTGCTGTGGGCAGGAACACCTCACACTAAACCATGTCACCCAAGGCTCTGACCAACCTGGCCTTGAACACCGCCAGGGATGGAGCATTCACAGCTTCCTTGGGCAACCCATTGCAGTGCCTCACCACCCTTACAGTAAAGAACTTCTTCCTTATATCCAATCTAAACTTCCCCTGTTTAAGTTTG